>CATKHJ010381400.1:0-37479 GCA_949750685.1 Vernicia montana | reverse complement strand
TTTTTTGCACGTAACAACAATCCAATAATAAATTTTTACATTTCTAAAATTTACATTCAGTTAATTAATAGCTGAAGAAGTTGTAACCAATGGATTCATTCAATTTAATAGTAATAAAATCAAAAGGTTCACACGCATTTCCACATAAAGAAATGGGAAGAGTGGCGGCATTATTTTGTGGCGATGGTAAATTCAAATTTCAAAAACAAAATTGCAATTCCGAAAGAATGGAGTTTTTAGTGGGTGTCTTATACTCTTATTGGCTTTTTCCAGCACAGCAATGAGCAATATCTATTATTTGTGCATAAACAGACAAAAAACACTACACTATTTTATATTTAAAAAGTTAATAAAATTTTAAGTTTGGACTTTGGAGAGTAGTCTTGTTCTTGAAATCTCTGTGACTTTGCCTATTCTTTGTTTGTTTATTTGGTTGGTTGGTTTACTAGCTCATTTTCTGGAGAAACGAAATTTTTTTGAATTTCAGTAGACAAAGTTGACATATTTGATTGCGAGTGAGCTGAAGAATCTCTTTTCCTGCAAAAAAGAGAAGAGAAAGGCGCTGAAGCCGGCAATTATATGCTTCAAGTTGGGATTTGGATTGGACAGGTGACTTTTTGCTCTTAATTCACTGCTGGTTAAAATTAAAATTAAAAAAAAAAAAAAAAAAAAAAAAGGGAATCATAGACATTCTTGCACTCATCTCTCTCCGCGGAGTCTTCCAAATCTGAAATCTTTTCGAGACTCGAGGGGAGTAATGATGCAATACGGTCTATGGGTCGGGTTTTGCCTTTCTGATTGATTACTGTGAAAATATACTTGTCTGAAATAGGGACCACTGGGATCTGTCTTTTAGATTGTTCTTTTGCTTCTTACTTGTTTGATTATTTTACTTCATCATTGTCCTATAGATTCGACGCTTTTGCAAAGCTTTCCATCCATTGCTGCCGCCTCTTTATGAATATCCAACTCAAAGAAAGAAATAAACAAGGGCCAAAAGTAAACTCCACTTGCAAAGGCTTTTGAGGGTATTTTGTGAACAAGTGTTGGCCTTCTTGCTTACAACTTTTCTTTTCCATGCACTTTGCCCCTTTGTGAACAATTCTTTGCCTTTCAACAATTATGGACAACTCTTTTAATTCTAATTGAATAATTTTCCTTTTTCTCTTTTTGGAGTTTACTGCTTTTTTACTCTCTTCTGATTTTCATGTAGTGAAAATGCTTATGCACAAAAGATGCTCATACCCCACACTTATCATGCTATTTGGTCATTTTCCTTTTCTGTTTTTTGGGGCTTAATTTTCAAGTTGTGCTGGTAGACTCTCTGATTTGAAAGAGAAACTACTTAAGCTCACACTTGGTGTTAATTTTATTTGTATGGTTGTGTTGAAAATGATTGGAACCTGTAGCATTCATGACTTTGTTTGTCCTCATTACATGTTCACAGGTGGCACAGTTCTTTCTCTAATTCTGCATCTCATTATCCCCCGTCTTTCATGTTATCCTACTCATTTTAGTTGATAAAAAGTCGTCTCTTTGATTTCTAAATAATTTCTCTTGGACTGAATTTGCAGGTTTTTAATGATGCTTGTTCGTACATGGGCATGATTTTTTTCTTGGTATAGAGGCCAAAGTGATTGGGGATTTTCAGGGTATCCTTTTTGTGATAAAAGCCAAACCCCCATGATCACAGGATGTGTGACTCTCCAGTTATGCAGTCTGCCTTGACCCAGTAAGACTACTACTTGTTGCCTTTGTCTCTTCTCCTCATATATAAATGGAGCTCTGGGTTGCTTGCTTTTCTAATGCTTTCTTTAATTGTTAATGGCATTTACTACAGAAGTGATTGTACCTCCAATTTTTTGCATTCTAGCTCGATTTATGATGATTCAGAAACTCAGTTAGATCTTATTGATGAACTTCGGAACAATGACTCTCCATTAGAGGTCAGTAATAATGGGCTTCTCATTTTCCTTTAGTAAAGGGGGCAGAGTTGACTTGGATTCTTGGGTTTATGCATGTTGATAAAGACAGAAGAACTAAGTGTTGAACGGGATTTTGGGATTTTTTGCTGCTTGATGTCGGTGTGCATTTTTGGCTCATCAATTTTGAGGCTTCTATGTTGTTATAAGTGTCGTCAATGGAAGTGCTTACTTTGTAGTCAATAAGTAGGTTCTGATTGATATGCATATGTTGGATGGGAAAAAGGAAGACTTTAACTAGTACGGTAGAACCCCTTCACGTTTCTTGTCTATTATGAAAGCATGAGCTAGTTTTTTCACCAGAATAGTAAGCTTTTTAGCAATCTGTCTTGAAGTTGATAACTTTGCCTAACCCATAATAAGTTATTAGTTGCAATGCTGGTTTGTTTAATCTCTTCCTGGTGTTCAAATAACTGTTCACAGTGATAATAAATTTGGTGATTTTCAGGTGAACTATATTATTGATGGGGCTAGAAGTTTTGGATCATGCATTAAAAGCAACAGCTCTTTTCCTTACAGAATCCAACTAGAACAGGATGTAAGTTCACCAATCCTGGAGCCTTGTGGTTGTCATAATTTGGTGTCTGTTTTATATTTCTTATGGATTTGCATGTAGCAATAAAGGGATTCTCTGAAACACTTAACAGTGATGTTCATGTTTTAAAACATAATGTTTTGTGCTGGTAGTCTATCACATAGAATGCCACTGAAGTGTGATGAAATGGAGGATGCTTTGGGGCATACTGCTTATGTGTTCCTCAACAACTAGAATAAGGCATTTCTTATTTGTTAAGGCAGCAGATGGTGCTTATATATTAATTACTAAGTGCCTTGTTATCCTGGCCAAGAACATTAGAATTTTTGTGATTGATCTGTGTATTCGGTAATGTACCAACAGTTTCTAGAGGCTTTTATAGAGAAATCTGGTTGGATCTGTGTCATTATTTGTTGAAAAGAGGTGACTTGTAAGAGTTGTGCCAAGCTTTCTTTGAGGGTGCTTAATAGCTTGAGCACAGTAACATCCTTCGCTTTGAGGTTGTGTGGACATTTAGAAGTTATCGTCCAGAAGTAGAAAATTCCATAGGATCCTTTAGAAATAAGATTCTAGTCTGCAGAGATTTTGAGGTATGGAGAGTTCCAGAAGGCAGAGTCTTGAGATGCTTTAATCCTTAAGGCAATGTTTTTGAAGAGGCAAATGGAAGGACACAAAAGGGGGAGGAAAATTTTGGAAAGATTCCAAATTTTACCTTGTTTGGGAGAGGGAGGAAAGTGGAGGGGAGAGAAAATGGAAGAAAATTTTCACATGGGATCCACCAAAAAATTTTCTCACCAAACTTGGGAGGATAAAGGGTGTAAAGTAAATGAAAGTATTAATTTGATTCTGTGACTTCTCTAACCAGAAAAGTAAAGGATAAAATTGTAATTTCACCGTTATAAACCAATCTTCCACTCATTTTTCGTTCCTCCCATTTTCCTTCCAATCCAAACAGAAGAAGTGAGAATAGTTTAAGGTCTTTGTGCATTGAGTGTAGTTTAGGTAGCTCCTTAATAGTTTATATGAATCATTGAGATGGGAAAATGTATAAGTGATATTTTTCTTATTATGGTGAGAATTATTTTATCAAAGTTTTTTACTCTAATAGTGGAAATGGAAAATGATGGCACGTGCAGACTCTCTACTGCTTTGTGAAATGGGAACATAGTTGAATTGGTAATGTTTGAATACTTTCTTCTAAGAACTTATTTTGCAGCTTCAGTTCGCAGTAAACAAGCATCTTACTGTTTGATATCTTTCACGATCTCAGAAATAGTTTTCTACAACTTATTTGGAAGTTACTCAATTGACACTGTATCAAATCCTTAAGAATGTCCCTTTGCAACAGGTACAAAGATTGCAACAGCAGTTGCAAGAAGAGATGGAAATGCATGCTATTCTGGAAGACGCTATTGGAAAAAACGCTGTAAAATTATCTTGTCCATCTTGCCTCCCACACCATGTATGCTACATTTATTTTTCTTTTCCTTTATTACTTGTATATGTGTATCATTATATGTTAATAATTGATCTGACAAACAATTTCCATGAGGTGCTTCTTAGAATTGTTTTAATTTAGATAAATTAATATTTCTCTTTGTCCTGGTGATTGTTGAGTTCAAGCAAATAGTCTCTCTTTGTAGCTTGTACATTCTGTGCACGTGGTATATTCTTTGAGTTGATACAGGATCTCCATTACCAAATTCATCCTTCTGTTTAAAGTAATTGATAACCTTGAACTGACTTGGATGGCTTCATGGATGCTATCTCATAATTACTAAATTGCTGGACTTCAACTTGTATAGTTGCTTTGAGTCATAGTTGTGCTACTAAAGTTGTAGTTTCTCATTGCAATTTTGGACTTGGAGGATATCCTGAGTGACAACTTTGACCAAACTGATGTTTTGTAATCTTGAAATATTGTTTGGCCAGGGAACAGCCTAGACATTCAGTTGTCACCTAAACTTTAGCCAACTAATATTTACAGTGGTGTCTGCTCCACACAAGCTACCTTGCACAAGCAGCTTAATAGTGGAGAAGTGTTGAAAGGGACTGTGAGCAATGTCCAAAAGCAAGTGATTATTAGATTGCATATAATAGATTAAAAAATTTTGATCTTTACTACAAATTGTTATATCTTGGTTAGTTCTTAGTTACTTGATATTTAAAACAGGAACTATTACAGATTGCATTGCTTTTTGTTTGTTAGTCAATGTATTATGGTTTCTTTTCATTTATGTATAGGGTTTCCATTAGGAGTTTTTGATTATTGTGAAAACCTCTTCCTTATGTTTCCTTAGGCTCAGGAGCTTCTATCCAATATTGCAGTACTTGAAGTCACAGTTTCAAAACTTGAACAAGAAATTATCTCTTTGCATTTCCAACTTAGTCAAGAGAGAAATGAGCGGAGGCTTGCTGAATATCATTTGAGGCATTCAGCTTCTCAGTCTGTATCTGTTTACTCCCCTGAAACTCCGAAAGCAGCAGTAATTAATCTTTTTCTTTTGACATGTCATTTCTCCTGACTGGATAAGAAATTTATACTTTTCTCCTCTTTTTGGACTAGATATTATATTGTTTGCATGCTGCCCTACATTTTCAGATAAGACATATGAAGTTAATGTTGCTCTTCCTATTACTATCATCTTTGTGGTGATGTTGGTTGTTAGTTGTTAATACCATTATCTTGCTATCCTGTGTTGATCAACATTTTTTTTTTTCCTCTTTTCAGTGCACATGAACTTGCCATTTTCTTATCACACAACTTTCCATTTTAAGGCTGTCAAATATTCCCTGACAATGTCCAAAGATTGGTCTTGGCAGAAGCAAAATTATTGTTTAAAGTTTGAACGAAATCCTTGAAGCTCACATTTTCTTGGATTTTATTGATTTGATCAAAGTTTAGTATATGCAATGATTTGATGTATTATTTCAAACAAAGAATTTATGAACCCTGAAATGAAGTGCCACTCTCATACCATTATGAAAATTTTACACGTTTTCCAAGCGTATTTTTTCACTTCCTATGTGGATATGCTTTGCTTGTTCTTGCTATTAGTAATTTTGTTGCATTAGATATCTAGCTAAATACTGCATGTCTTAAGTGTATGATGTGGATATCGTATTTTATATGCCAAAACATTATGCAATGGTGACCTTTTCCAACTTTTTAACTTTTCCAGATTTCATCTTCTTTGAGGTGTCTGAAGCATTCTAATCCTGTAATTCATCACTCTGAAGAGGATATCTCATATGAAGACCACCACTTTGGATCTAGCTGTGACACATCTTGTACACAATCAGAAAGGGAGGTATCTGTCTGGATTCCTTTTGCCTGTGTAGCTTTAAGCTGTTTTGCTTGATGACAGCTGTAGCATGTTGTACTTGTAGAGCATCAACCCTTTAAGCAGTTTGCTACTATTTCCTTGTCTCAAGTTTGCGATGTTTTTGTTTGGTTTTCACATTTTATTGGCAAAAGGTGAAAATTTTCTGGTCTAAATGGATGAATTTGATCTGATAAATGGATGAAGATCCACGCACAAGTACCTAAATTTATCTGACGACGTTGTAGTAACAAATTAAGATTGGATAATGCTATTTAAGTCTATTCCCTAAAGGAGAGGGACCTCAGGAATTTTTCTGTTTGTTCATGAAGGAGATTCTAATAGGGGTAATTCCAGTGGTACTTTTTATTGTTCTTGAATAAGTTTATTTTCATATATTTGTTATTATTATTATTATTATTATTGAGTTTTCTAATTGTTTAGGGATCATTTGTCAATACTTATGAGGAGTTTGGGTGGAATGTTTAGCATATTTAATTATAGAAGAGTGTATTGCATAATTATTGTTATAACACTTCTGAAGAGAAAAGGGTAGTGAAGAATAACAGCACTGGTGAATTTGCTGACAGCTGAAACAAGATTGAACAACTTAGGACACATTGATGTTGGCCTTATGACTGGTAAATTGTGAAACTTTCATATTTGGAAATGAAGTACTGTACCAGATATTTTAATGGCTTTTAATACTGAATTCATATATTTGACTTTGTGGAAGAACTATTTTATGATGAGATTGCTTAGTGGAAAGTGGATAGTGATATTGTTTGTCCAGTTACCAAAATGAGGTTCTTGTTATGTTGAAGAGCTTTTGTCTTTACTAATGAAGCATTTATCCACATTCTACCTGAGCTGTTCATGGGAAGATGTGTAGGCTGTTACATGATTGTGGATATATAAATCAGAGGAATCATAAGCCTTAGAAGTTCTAATAGTTCATGTGGACAGTGAAGGTTAGAGGCAAATATCTTAAAAGCAATTATCATGAAAAAGTGATGTGGGTTTGCCTGTGAGGGATTTTAGTACTACGTATTATAGAAAGAATTTGGAAAATAGTTTCCTGCATAATGTGACCAAGGAAGATCAGAATGGGGGCTGAGGAGCAAACTGCCCCCACGGTCAAGTCAGAGCTATGAGGTGATTCCAGCAGAGTATCAGTAGGGCAAGTGAAGAAAAAAAAACACCTTCTTTGAGAGCTACAATGCAGTTTATAAATAGTTTTTTGAAAGAGCCTTCCCCTAGAAAGTTCTCAGTAAGCTGATAATAACCTAGTGAAACCTTTTCGTATATTCCCATCATTCTCATTGGAAAATGTGCCTTCTATCTTTTATTCGTTATGGTCATTGTGGTCCTGCTCTGTTTGGTCTAATATTGTGTCTTATGTCCAAAATGTGCTATTCCATTCAACCTGGTCTGTTAGGTCTGGAGTTAGTTGTTTGGTTCAACCTCATGTTAGGTTGATGCGAGTTGTTGGTTTGGACTTGTAAATTTATTCTGCATGTTTTCTGGCAGATATAACAATATGATATAGATATAGTCATAGTGGAAATCTATTTTCACACATTAAAAAATTGAAATTATGATACATTAGATTATTTTTTTTTAAATAAATGAATTAGTTTAAAATGGGTGGTGGCAAACTTTTTCCAGAAATTTATCCCTGGAATACTTGGCAATTAATATGTGATATTTTGGATCAGCATGCAGTGAAGTCGACTGCACTTTTCCATGACAAAGTATCTGTGAAAATGGATACAGAACCTGCTCCACCTGTAGAGCACAAGAAGCTTCCAAAAGGATTACCACCTAAGGGCCTTTGGGATTACCCTAATCAACTTTCAGAGGAGATGGTAAGATGTATGAAAAATATATTCATGTCTCTGGCAGATTCTACTATACCATCCAAGTCATCTACACTGGAAAGCCAATCCTCACCCGTGTCCCCTCGAGGACATTTTTCCAATTCATCATGGTGGTCGTCATCTGAGCACTCAATGATTTCATCATGGGTGCAGAGCCCCCAAATTGATATACAGAGTAATTCTGAAGTATTGGCTTCAGAGAATGTCTTTGATCCCTATAAAGTGCATGGGAAGTTGAGCTGGGCAGACATTGGAAACTATGGGTTAGCAACTGAAGTTTCTTGGATGTCAGTTGGGAAGAAGCAATTAGAGTATGCCTCAGGGGCATTAGGGAGGTTCAGGTATAATGTCATTTTTTAACGTTGAAGTTTAGATCTTTTCTCATTTGTCTCTTAGCAATTTATAGTTTGAGGATTCAAAAGCTAAGAATTATTACTAAAGAATACATAATGAAAATCATTTTGCAAGTAGCTCTGATCTAGAAAGGTATCTGCAATCTGTCTGTCTAGGGAGTTTTGCTTGAGTACATCATTTCGCTTATTTTGTTGCAATTTGACTTTCTTTACATTGGTTTCCACATCTCAGGGTACAATTTGGTTGCAACATCCTTTTTTACACCTTATACACATTATAATTGTTCCAGTTTGTGATATCCATCTTCTTTTCTTTCTATGAATTTCCCTTTATCTAGAAATCATGACCAAGTAACAACAAAAATTTGATTTCATATAATTGCTTAATATTTAGGAGATGTTGCGTTAAAGTCTGAAATTTCCGTGTTTCAATCTTTTCCTGCGTATTGTTTTGTTAATCTATTGAGATTAGTCAAGGACATGCACAGTTTTAACTCATGCTGGGGAGAAAGAAGTGGGGGGGTGCGGGGTGGGCATTAATTTGAGTTTTGCATTTCATTTTGTGTATTGGACGAAACAAGTGTAAAACCTTGAATACTTTGATAAACTTATGCTCTTGTTATTTTTTATGAACTTTTGATCATGTTAATTGTCTGATTGAGTTGTTTTCTGGAATTAGATCTGATAAATCTTGTTTTGGTTATGCTGTTTGGACTTTGGAGAACAGGACTCTTGTTGAGCAACTGGCCAAAGTGAACCCTATCCACTTGACACGAAATGAGAAGCTTGCTTTCTGGATCAACTTGTATAATGCGCTGATCATGCATGTAGGTCTCTTTGCTTCTATGACATGTAATTTTCTAGTATAGC
Source organism: Vernicia montana (assembly GCA_949750685.1). Classification (NCBI taxonomy): domain Eukaryota; kingdom Viridiplantae; phylum Streptophyta; class Magnoliopsida; order Malpighiales; family Euphorbiaceae; genus Vernicia; species Vernicia montana. The sequence goes on along the minus strand of CATKHJ010381400.1, from coordinate 28,536 downwards.
TGATGAAATTAGGGTTCCATATAATGAACAGGTTAAAATTTTCATTTTTCTTCTAAATAATTATTGGCAGGCATATTTGGCGTATGGAGTTCCAAGAAGTGACTTGAAGCTCTTTTCTTTGATGCAAAAGGTTTGATTTGTAACACAACATTTCCAATCCTTTTCTTTCCCCTATATTATTGTTTTCTTTTTCTTTTTAGAGGCATAGGGAGTCATTGGGGTGTCTGTAACAGCCTAGTCAGATGACGTGCTAGCTTAGCTTGAGGAGCTTAAGCTAGCATGTCACAAGCAGGAGGAAAGATCCCATATTGAAAGTGTAGGGAGGTGGAAAACAATTTATATAGGCCGACTCAGCACTATCTAAATAATTGGATTAATTGTTTTAAGTCAGGGTGGAGCCATAAAACAGCAAGACTGCAGTAGATGATTTTATGATCGAGTAAGAAAAGAAATGTCACAATATTTATTAATATATAAATTAAATATTACATAATAAATAAAATTTAGAAATAGAATTCAAATGAAAATATTCAATGTTAAATTATTAAATTTAAATTAATCAATGTATTAAAATTAAAAAAAAAAGTTTCAATTTTTACAAATTGAAAAAATAAAAAATAATAGTAAATTAATAAAAAGATTAATGCACAAAATAAATACAATAAGAGAAATAAAAAAAAAGTTTCAATTTTTACAAATTGAAAAAATAAAAAATAAAAGTAGTAAATTAATAAAAAGATTAATGCACAAAATAAATACAATAAGAGAAAAGAAGCAGTAGATAATTTTATGATTAAGACTGCAGTAGATAATTTTCTTCAGTTAAAATTGAGAGGATGCTTTTTTTTTTGTGGAACTTTTGTCATTCCTGAGTTTCTTTTGCCAATAAAGAGGTTTCCTAAATCCTGATTAGACTCTCAAGTATCATTAGATATACCTTTTTTAAATATTGCTACCAAATGGACAATTTTCAAGGTATAGTCATTGTATATGTGATTGGTTGCTGGTTTTCATGCTTGCGAGCATCTATAGAGGAGATATTTTGATTCTTCCAGGCTGCATATACTGTCGGGGGGCATTCTTTCAGTGCAGCTGCCATTGAGTATGTAATTTTGAAGATGAAACCACCTCTCCATAGGCCACAAATTGTATGTACCTTCTTTGATGATGCTCAAAGGATTGTTCACTTGTTATTTCTCTTCTTGTACATCATTTTTCCTGATTAACACTGGCAGTGAATGGTATTGTCAGTCTTTGCTTCTAGCCCTTCACAAGCTGAAGGTATCAGGGGAACAGCGGAAGTCTGCAATAGACACACATGAACCACTTGTAGCATTTGCTCTTAGCTGTGGAATGTACTCATCACCTGCGGTAATTACACTTGTGTTGCTATATGCTAAATGTATATTTTATTTTTATAGATAGATGATATTCTAGTGAATATATATAAAATGCAGGTAAGAGTGTACATTGCTAAGAATGTGAGGGAGGAGCTTCAAGAAGCCCAACATGATTTCGTAAGAGCTTCAGTTGGAGTTAGCAACAAGGGGAAGTTATTGGTGCCAAAAATGCTACACTGTTTTGCCAAAGGCTTTGTTGATGATTCAAATTTGGCTGTTTGGATATCACATTATCTTCCATCTGCTCAGGCTGCCTTTGTTGAGCAATGCATTTCACAAAGGCGGCAAAGCCTGCTTGGTGCTCGCAATTGTGGCATTCTTCCATTTGATTCTCGTTTCCGATACCTTTTCATGCCTGACAAAACTGTAGTTTGATGATGCGTGTTCATACATCATACTAACTTGACCCCCAAAGTAACTTAACTGGATCAGGATAACACAATTCAATATTCATCTCATGTTAGATGCTAAAAGAAAAAACAGATTTAGGCTCCCTGAAAATGACAAGAGATGGTCGTAGTTTTGGTCTTTCGCCCGTAGACCTGTTGTGCCCTTCATGTACATTTTGTTCATGGAAAGCGGAAGTTGAAGTACAATGTTGCTGATTATTGATTGTGTTTCGTGATATTCATAATTAAACTCAGAAGAGTTTTGGTTGGTGGATTGTGGATGGTTCAAAACTTTTAACTTGCAGTGAAGACATTGATGTGAAGTTAATCTTAGAACATTGAACCAAACAAGCCATTATAGTATTTAATTTTTTTCGTTCAAATATAAATTATTAAAATAAATTTGGGAAATGTACATCTCAAAATTAACTATTAAATTAAAAAGGTGGCATGAATTTGGAAAACTCACATCTCAAAAATTAATTATTAAAATTAAAAAATAAATTATATAAATCTGATAATTATATTTTTATATTTAAATTGGAGCTTATTACTAAAAGACAAGTTCTTTCGTTTAAAAAATGTCAAGGCTGACTGTCAAAGTTTAAAAAATTTTGGTTTTGATTTCATAAGACCCAAAAATAAAAATCAGAAATTAGCTTGATTTGATAAGACAAAAATAATAATAATAATAATAATAATTAAAATATATAAAACATAAATTATATATTCTTAATAATTAAATAATTAGCTTGATATTTTACTTGATTTTTACATTCAATTAAAATAAATTATTCAGTATTTCAAACTTCTAATTAAATAATATCACAAACAAAAATATTATAAAAAATAAAGATTTGTTTTTAATTTAAAGAATTAATAGTCCTAATTAATTAATTGAAATTCTATTTGCTTTTTTTTTTTTTTCCCCAATAAATTAGGTGAAGAAAAATTATAGGAAACAACACTTATAAGAAAAATAAATAAATAAATATAAAAAACTATTAGATTTAGTAGATCAGTAAGATAGTATTTTTGCTACATTTTAATTATAACTATTTTCGTATTCTCTCGTAATTCTTTTTTATTTTTTAAGATTAAATATTATATGATCGATATTTTGAGTTTGAGTGTTTATTAGTGTAGAAAGGATAACGAAATCTACTAGTATAACAACAGTCATTCATGGAAATTAATAAAGAAATTAGTGAAGTTGGGTGGTGCTTCATTATTTTTCTTATTTGTTCATATAAAGGAAATCAAATCTACGTGTATCCATTAACGCTTGTAAATTTTTTCAAAACGAAGTTGACAATTGAATTGGGAATTTAATTTATTTATGGTCAGATATACATAATGGGGGCATACCATCCTTTAAATTTCTTTTTTACTTGCCCACTTACTGATTCACAAATCCAGCTGATTTGACTTTTTATGTTGCAAAAAAAAAAACAGGACTTTCATCATTCATTATAAATTTATAATGCCTTGATCGGATTTTATTACTTTTTTCTGGTGCAAGTGCAACTGTGCAACTTGCAGATTGGACCTTTTTTTATTTTTTTATTTTGTTATACTAAATAATTGAATGTATAGGTTATTGACTTTATTTGGATTTTTTTTTTAAAAATAAATATATATTTTATCTTTTTAATAAAATACCTCAGCCGTCTTCACCTAATAATAATTGACTTCAATATGAGATTATTTATAATTGCTGATCTTGTATTGTATGAACTATGAAGCAACATAAGAGTGAAAAAGAAATAGAGAGCATTTTGACCACACGGTGTCCACTTTAAATTATATTTATATATTATGAAATATCAACTGTATATGATAACGAGCCATTGAATATCAAAATGCTAAATGGAATTCCTTGCTAAAAGAAGAATAATTTAGAAAAATTAAATTTGGTTTAAACATATTTGCATAAAATGCTTTTTACAAAGAAAATGGATCGCTCAAGTTGTAAGGCCTTTATGACTATGACTAGCAATTGGATATTCGAGCTGGTGTTTTATTTTTTGGACCTTAGAAAGGTTAAAGAATCATTAAAATGAGATTAAAAAGGTTTCAGGCCAAGTTTGAAGGTTCAAACAAAAAAACAGTCACACGGGCTTAAAGGGAAACCGTCGAGCCTGTACAAAAGAAGCCAAGAGGAGGTGTAGCAGAGCCATACAGCTTTGGCTAAGGCCAGGCCACAAGGCCCTGGCTAAAGCAGCACGACCCTGGGGATGGCTTCACGGCTCTACTTATCCATTACGTCCCTTTTTTCGATTCTTGCGCGATTTCTTGCCTTTTCGATTGGAGTTTTTCATATAGATTTTCTTTTCTTACCTTTTTTATATTTTGATATGGTTCTTTTTTAGTATTTGATAAAATAAGAAGTTTTGAATTTGATTTCATATTTGGGATTCGTTAGTTTTGTGTAAAATATTTTTCGTATTTTTTGACATTTGAAAAGTTTTAAAAAATTAATCAATGGAAAATATTTTTTTGGTCAATAGAAAACTAAATTATTTTCAAAACTAGCTAATAACTTTTTCTTTTCAAAACGAAAAGTTATTTTCTAAATTTTGACAAATTTATTATAATAAAAAAAATATATAAATATAAATTTATTAATTTACCGATTATTGATACTCACTACCAGCGATCATCAATGATCACCACCTGTAGCCAACGACCACCAATAACCACTGTCGGCTACCCGTGACCATCAAATTTACTATTTTTATATTTTTTTTTCTCACATTTAACAATAAAAATTTAAAAATATGAAATTTTATAAGTTTAAATATATTTAGACTTTTATAAATTGAAATTTTAATTTTTTAATATGGTAAACAAATAATAGAAAATTAATTCTTTAGAAAAAAAATTTTTAGAAAATATTTTTCAAAAACAAATTATTTTTGTGAAACAAACGAAGTTTAGTTTTTATTTAGAAACGAAAATTTATTTTAACTAAAGAGGAAATTTACGTGTGCTTAACTTGCGAGCAAATCTTCAAACTATTTGAAAAGCTTTTCTTTTTATTATTTTAGAAGATTTAAATTATTTTTTTTTATTTTAAAATTTATTTTAACCAAGCAGGAAGTACTTGGTTTGTACACCAATTAATAATATTATACTTTGCGAATATGTGAAATCGTCTATATGTTATCTTTGGGGGAAAAAAAAGTGTTTCAGGTAGATATTCCAAATATTGATACTTGAGATTTTTTTTTTTTGGAGAGTAAGATTTGAGATTTTTATTCAAAGATATCAAATTTGAAATTTGAAATGATTATTATTATTATTATTATTATTTAGAGAATTTGGAATAGACTACTAAATTAGAAAGAAATTAATTTACTATAAAAAAGAGTGCTAGTAGCTAATAATTATGGTAATTCAGCTGATCATCGATTTATAAAACAGGTAAACATTATACTCCTTTCGTTCCTAATTGATAGTCCATCTTTTTATTTTTATTTGTTTCTAATTATAATCCAGTTTCCTTTTTAAGAATACAACTAATTTTTTTGTTTTACTAATATGTCCCTATTTATATTTTTTGTTATCAACAATCATAAATTATAAGGAACACATTATTTGATAATTTTTCAACAACAAATTTAAGACTATTAATTGAAGAGTCTTTGACTAATAAATAGAATACAATTTGTTCCATATTTTTTTTTGCACCAAATGAATCATTCCCATTAACAACGAATTACTAACTGCAATTTTTTTATTATAAAAAAAAAAGGTAATTTCATTTATTTAGTCAATTACCTTTAATTAGTCAAATTAATTGAAGATTAAAAATAATTATTTTCCAAAAATATTAATTAATGATTAAATAGGGGCATATTAGAAAATTTTAATTATTTTCGAATCATTGCAATTTGACTCGGACCTGTTCTAATTAATAAAATTTAATACTTTAATTAAATTAATTAGATTTTTTTAATCTGTGTGAAAAGATAACATAAACTATCAATTGGGGACGGATGAAGTAATTTGCAAGCAATATTTAATAAAGGCCAATTAAATTTGAAAGTTTGAAATTTATGACATTGGAATAATATGATGGCAACTTATAAATTGCTTGTTATTTGTACAAATACGACAAAGGAATAATCCGATAGGGTGTAAATTACTAACTAGTCTACTAGTCAGATGACAGCTAAGGTAGTGTAGTTCCCACATTGCGACTTTTTTATTATTAAAATTTAAAAAAAGATGATGATAAGCCATTAAGCCTCCTTGGACTCTTATCCTCTGCAGAAAGAAATTGATGTTCAGAGGGCTATTCAGTTTTTTTCTTAAAAAAATTATTCCAATTATGTCTTTGAAGTTTGACTAAGTAATATACATCCATCTACCAACTTCAGTATTAAAAAATGCATTTGCCAAGCTGATCAGTCATCAGTGACCTGTATATGCATATTATATTTATATAATATAATATAATATATGCACGCTCGATTATGTTTAATTCATTCAATCGTTTTCAGCATCAAATTCATGTATTTTTTCAGAGTCAAATTTATTAAAAAAAATCTTATTTAATCAAAAAGAAATACAAATATCTATATTGGGAGTTTTGTTTTCTGATCAGAAATGGAGGAGAAGGTAGAAAATAATTTATACTGTTCGTAAAGGCTAAAGAAATTTAACAATAGAAATGACAAATGGCAATAAAAATATTCTGAAAAGAGTTGTTAATATTAAAATTTATTTGTATTTTAAGGCTTTGAGAGTTGAGACAGTCGCATGAATTGAACAAGTATCAAGGAGTTGTTGAACTGATAATATGCCAATTTTCTTCTTTTTTTCTTTTTTGGTCTGTCTAACTCTAAACCAAAGTCATATTGATGATACCAGTGATAAGATCGAGGAAGTGTTGTTTCTTTCAATACTAATTTCAAAAATACCACTAAAACTTATAAATTAATTACTCTTTCTTTTTAATAGATGTCGTTTTGAGAATTTAATTTTTTCAATTTATATTAATTTTATTTTCTAAATTATATTCTTATTTATTCGTTTTTACATCAGTTAGAACTTCTCTTCATTTAATAAGATATTCTATGTTTAATACAGTTTATTTAGCTATATAATAATATTTATTTAACACATTTTTAATTCTTATGCAAAAACCTTAAGCGACTTCTATTTAAAAACCGAGGGAGTATTACCTAACCTAACTAAATTAGACTCACACTTTACTTATTAAATAATTTATGAGCTTTTCTCATCCCTCTCAACTATAATTAACATACAACAGTTGTAATCGGAAATTAAGGCAGGACTTCCTGAATTTGAAAATAAAATTAATTAAGAGTTTATTTTTTTAGTATTAATTTAGAAATTTTTTTAAAGAGAGTGGACCTTATCTTTTTTACTCCTTAAATAATTATATTATTTATATAATTTTATAAGTTACAATGTTATAAATTACTATTAATTATAAATTAATTTTTACAACAAAAAATATACTATTTTCTTCTTTTGTTAGTGTATAAATTTAAATAAATATAATTTTAATATTTATATTATTACATTAAAAGTTATAAAATTATTTAGTACTGTAACATAGTGAAGAGATATATATATATATATATATATATATATATATATATATATATATATATATAGACACGCGCGCGCGCGCTAAAACGCTTGGTGAAATCACTGTTCTTAGAACAGTGATTTCTCTAGGTTTTTATTTTTTATTTTTTTTACAATTTAAATAGGCCAATGTAAGTTTAATTACATAAAAAATTTAACATGAGCTTGATATTATAATTAGATTTAGAATTTTTTATTATTTGATTTTATGTTTAATAAATTAATTTTATCCATTCAAAGATATTTTCTAGGGGTGTAAATAAGTCAAGCCGTTCACGAGCGGCTCGATATTCGGCTCGATAAAAACTCGTTCGTATTCGGTTTATTTTATAAACGAGTCAAGTTTGAGTCTTACTTTAAAACTCGATGAATAAACAAGCCGAATTTAAGTAAAATTAAACTTGACTCGATTAGACTCATGAACAGTTCGATTATAAGCTCGTACACAGACTCACGAATAACTCGATTAATAGGCTCGTGAACAGTTTGATTATTATTATTGTTATTAACTTGATAATTTTGACATTTCAAAAAATATATTTTAATATTCCTATAAACTTTTTAATAATTCAATTTGACTAAAATATATATTCTCCTAATTAATATAATATAATATAATATTTCCTTATTATAAAATTTAATATTCTAATATTTAAAAATATTTTTTTATTAATTAATATTTTTATAATACATGTGATACTCAATTTTATGATTAATTTTTTTTCACTAATTGGATGATTTTATTTTTATATTAATTTTAAGTATTTTTGTTATAGTTATTTTATTAAAAATAAATATTTAGCAAGTTGAGGCCTTGTTTAGTTTTTAAAAACATTCTCCATTTTCATTTTTCAATTTTCTTTTCCTTTTCCTAATTTTCTATCCTTTCCTTTTCCAAATAGAAACTTGGAATATTGAAAATTTTGTTTATTTCTAATTTTTATTTTTTATATATTTTTTTATCAAATAACTTTTATTTTACTAAAAAGCATTAATTATTAGATGTGTATATAATAATAATAATCTTATAATATGTTTAGTTAAATATTTTTTTTAATTTAAACATACATTTTAAATATACCATCTAATGTGAAAATTATTTTAAAATTCTTTATTGATATTTTAAAATAATGAAAAAATCTATATATAAAAAATAGTTATTAATAAGAAAAACATGAAAGATAATATATATATATATATATATATATATTAAAGAAATAGCAAGAATTTAATAAAAAAACAAAAGAGTGATATAATGTTGCTGGGATTGGGTAAAAAAAAAAGTGATGTTGTTGGGATTCGGAGCCCAACATTACGGCGATGATGTTGAAAATATGAGTGGAGTCCCGTGTTTTCTAATTGCTCATAATACCATGTTTTCAAAGTAAAATATGGAAAACAATTTAAATTAGTTTTCTAAAATATAGTTATAAAGTAGAAAAGTTAGAAAATTTATCTCTAGTTTTCTATTTGTAGAATTTTTATCACTAAACAATAAATTCCATTTTCTAATTTTCTAAGAATTATTTTCTGGAAAACAACTATAATTTTCCACAATTAAACAAGTCTTGAGTATTTTAATAAATTATAAACGAGTTTCAAAATGAGTCGAACTCGAGTTTGAGTTTAGCTCAATTATAATTTATTAATAAGTCAAACTCGAGTCGAGCTCGAGTTCGGCTCAAGTTTAAATGAGCCGAGGTTGAATATAATTTTCAAACTCGATTCAAAACTCGAGCTCGAAAAAAAAAATATCGAGTCAAGTCTGAACAAGTTAAAACTTGGCTCGGCTCGATTACAACCCTAATATTTTCATTTCATTGATTTTTTTTATATTAATATATTTATTTGTTTTTCTGTCGCGTTATACCACTTCATATATTTCTTTTCGCTCTGATCATTTTTAGGTAATTTTTTTTTTCTTTTCTCCCCAAAAAGAGTTTAATAACCAATAGATATTTTTACTTTATCTTTTATATTCAGATTACTACTTTCAATTACATTTTTTTTTTAATTTTTTTCTATTTTAGTTGAAGTAATAAAATAAAAAATTAGCTTTTGATCATTCCTTTGACCAATGGGCCCTTAAATCAACTCAAAAAGTATCTTAATACAATTGATATATCGTATTGTAAATATTTTTGTGATATGTAAATATTATAATTTTTAATATCATGTACATATTTATATATATAATATCATCTCCTATATACTAATTATATTAATATATAAGGTATTTTTTTTTATTTGAAATAATACAAAATATCACGATGTAACGCGGATTTACTTACTTGTAACTACTAAAATGTTAAAAAAAAAAAAAAAAACTGTTGAGCCAAGAGTATAATATATTTGTTGAATATTTATTATAAATTAAAGATAATTAAAAAGATAGGATGAAGTGCATTTAACCATGGTTATATTATTTTAGTATTATCTTTTAAAATAAAATATTAATATAGAACAATCAATTGGTTAATGAAACATCAATCAAAACAAAGATTATTTGCCATATAATATTATATATATATATATATATATATATAATTTAAGGCTACATTTAATTACTTTATTATATTTATATATATTTTTTAAATCCATATATTTATAATGAATATGAAACCACGAATTCAAAAAATACTTGAATCACGTGCATCCCACATATGAATTTGCTAGTTTAAAATTTAAAAGTATTAATAGTTTTAGTTTTAAACGATTAATGATATTATTAAATACCACGTAATTTAATATTTTTTTAAGTAAATTTAAAAATATATCTTCATATTCAATTTATATATTTAAGAATTAATTTATAAATATTAAATTGTAAAAATTGAAATATATCATATTGTATCCGTATTTAGAGTTATCATATATGTATTTTATATTATGATGCGTGAGGTTTGGTAAGTGAAGGAGATGCTTCTCCTAACTGTCAATAAATAAATAAGATGTTATTAATCGGAGACTTTAGTGATAAAATATATTATAGTGGTTAGCTTAATAGATGAACTAATCTTTCTGACAATTCTGGCATTACCATTTTGGCTGTTTGTGGTTTTGGTGAATCAAACCCATGGACACCAACATGTTTGGTGCAATCAATTTTTATATGGAAATGTCATTGATTTTAAAATAATTTTATAAAATAGTTGTTAATAGTTTATATTTTTTATTTGCAACCTCAAAATTTTTTATTCTTAATTTATTATATGCATTTACACATATTTATATATTTTGAAATAAAAACAACAAAAATATTCTCTAAATAAAGTTGAAATGATATTAAGGATTAATTACGAGTATTTATTGAAGAAATTATTACATAGGAAAAAGGAAAGGTCAAATTTTTTATGATTCTATCGTACGTGATTGAGTTGCAAAAACTTCTAGAGCACGACTCAAACGAATTAAATGGATTTATATAAAAAAAAATTTCTATGTTTAGGGCTTCGTTTGTTTCGTATTTTCCTGAAAAATGTTTTCGTATTTTTTAACTTTTAGAATGTTTTGGAAAATTAATTAACGGACAATATTTTCCTAGTTAATGAAAAAATAAGTATTTTTTAAGGAAAATAATTTTCATTTTTCAAAACGGGAAGTCATTTTTCAGATTTTGATAAATTCATTATAATGAAAAAAAAAAATGTAAATATAAATTTATTAATCTGCCAATCACCGATATTGTTAGAATATGTGAAAATCCCACATTGATTAAAAATGAAAATCTCATGGACTTAATATAGAAATGGGCTCTCCAACCTTAATGGCTAGCTTTTAAGGTTGGTTCTCCCAAATTTATATTAAAATTCTACATGGCATCAGAGGGGCTTAAAAAAAAAAAAAATGAAACTGACTCATTTAGGCCACCACCTGCTTGTCAAAAAAAAAAAAAAAAGAAATCTATAGACACCGCTAACCGCCGGCGACCACCAAATTTATTATTTTTATGTATTTTTTCTCATACTTAATTAACAATAAAATTTTAAAATTACGAAATAATTATAAGTTTAAATATGTTTCTAATCTTATAAATTGAAATTTTTAATATTTTTTTATATTGTAACCAAACAATATAAAATTAGTTTTTGAAAAAATATTTATTTAGAAAATATCTATTTTGAAAAATATTTTTTAAAAATAAGTTATTTTCTGAGAAATAATCAGAGCCTAAATGTTATAAAATATCTATATGTTAGCTCACGCATATTCATATAGGATTGATTTTATGTAATAAAAAATTAACTGAATTTTTTTTTATAAAGATGATAAAATTTTAAAACATCATTCAATGATTAGTTCGGTATATACAAAGATAATTATATTAAGAATAGTTAAAAATTTTATAAAGATTTATTGATATCGCGGACAGAGGGAGGAATATTGGTGATACATATTTTTTTTTGCCATGAATATAAAGCTTTCAATCCACAATGGACAAATCTTCATATAACAGTTGAACTAGCCTAAAAGGCTTAGTCTGCTAATTGTTTACAATCAGACTCAAAAATACATTTTGACCAGCCCTTATTTGCAGCATATCTAATACTAAAAACCAATGCTTCAGCTTCGGCTGCTAGAGGGGAGGAATTACATTAGTCTACTAAGGGCTGCCAGATATGCTTCAGCTTCAGCATATCTAATATTGTGATACATATGAAGGCGGCGAAAGGCCTTTAAGAAATGTAGCAATAACACTAGCTAGCTTCCCTTTTGTCGTTTAGTAATTTATGTACAGATGTAGTAAAATTCTCGAGATTCCAAGCGGATAGTTTTGTTGTGTCTGTCTGCATGCAGTTTTTTTTTTTTTTTTTTTGTCTCGTCTCAGTTTTCACTTCCCTTTTGAACTGAATGTAAATTATGTAATTAAGCTTCAATGCTTCACCATTAATTTGTTGGAGTACTTAAACATTAACAAACATAAAATTCTTGTAATTAATAATAGTAATAAAGAGAAATTACATTTTATTATTGAGGTGATGTAAAAAGGTTATTATAAAGATAATCACAAGTGAGAGGCTTAAAGAAAGTGGCAGCCTCGGCCTCTATAAACTCAATCTGGCCTTTCAAAAGGTGCATGTACACTATCCAGTCACCGTTCTCCGTCGGACTTGGCATCGGCATCACATATCCAGCACTGCCGCCCCAAGGAAAATGATAGGACCCCAAAAAAGGCACACCCCATCCAAAGTCCACCTTCGAAACCGGAAATCTTTGGCCGGAAGAAACCACAAAAGCCGGTCCATCATCACCTCCAGTAGCATATATTTTAGCCAAGGCTGGCTCAGGCCTATGGGCCTCCACCCAATCAATCAATCCCAAGAAATGGTCCTTTGTGACAGCAATTTGAAGGAAATGATGGACCTGATTGGCGACCCAACTCAATGGATTTTGAATCAGGTCATCAACTGTGTTTCCTCCATAGGGAATGGATAGCACATTTCCAAAGTAGGAATCCATAATTCTATCATCACTACTACTTAGTCTACTCCTCCCATCCACAACAATGCCCATTTTCGAAAATATCTTCTTCTTCTTCTTCTTCTTCTTATTATGAGGCAATATTATTCCTGCACTGCTACTTTTAGCAACCAGCTGCCATAGGAAGGCGCTAAAAGACTCGAGCTTGCTGCACCTAATACTATTATTATTGGAGCTCGCAAGTGATTGGAGATGATTAAGTTGATCGGCTTTGACGTAATAAATGCGACTTATGAGGTGATCATCATCATTATCATCATCATCATCAGGATTAATAATGTCGTCTTTTGGAGTAGGTTGCATTTTGGAGATGGGGACGTACATGTTGTCAAGGGAGGGGTCAACGGAGACAGGAAGTCTAGGATTTAGCAGAGATCGCCTGAAAGATGGCAACACTACTGGTTTGTCTCTGGATTGGGCCGTTTCCGCCCATGACACCAAAAACATGTTGGTCGAGTAGGCGTCTGCTATGCGATGATCAAATGTGCACGCCACCACTATGCCACCGCATTTCAGTTTGGTTGCCTGGACAGCAAGCACTCCATCCTTCTTCTTAGGCACCAGTTTGCCTTCAATGGTGTGGTCCGGATTATACAAGTTGAGCTCCTTAAGCTCAATATCTGCAAATGCCTCAAAAAAGTCGACACCACGGTTGTTGCATAGGATCTCAGGCTCTCCCACAGAGTTTGCCACCACCTCACCCGCGAAGGCGTAGTACGAAACCAGAACTTGAGCCAGAGTTTTCTTTAGAACACCCACCATGGACCCGAAATTCATCATCATATGGTTTCTGTAACAAAAGAAAACACCAACGTCCACTGGAGGGAGAAGCAAGTCTAGGTTGGAGAGTGGCAGCCAATGTTCTTGCAATGGTAAGACTGCTGCCACCACTTCCTTCTTGCTCACCGTCACAAGAAACATCCTCTCCCCTCCTTCAGAACCCATTACGAATGATATATCAGTGATGAACGTCAAATAAATAAGAAAGCGTGGGTTTAATTGTGACCTTTGGGAAGGGGAATGCTTTGTGATTTTATAGGCAAAGGCAAATCAAAGAGACTAGTCAATACTTGATAATTTAACAATAGAAATGACAAATGGCAATAAAAATATTCTGAACTCCAACGCCACGTCTTATAGGGCATTTTCTTATTTTAAACGTTTGGTATCACTAATTTTTTTTTTATCAAATTTAAAAAAAAATAAGTATTAGAAAATATTTTTAAAAAATTATTATTTTTTATTTCTTTTATATTTATTCAGAAATATTTTAAAAACAGAAAATCAAAAATAACAAATTCTAATTTTCAAAATCTTATTTTTATTTTTAAAAATCAGAAAACAAAAAATAAAAAATGATAACAAACGAAGTCTTAGGTTTTTTTTATAGTAATTTTCAATTTAGAGTGTTTTTTTTATGGAAAAGTTAAAAGTAAGAGAATCCCCTAAAATTTTTAGCAAAAATCATCCAAATCCTTGAAAATTTTTTGCGGAAAGACAACTCTACCCTAAAATATGGAAACTAAAAAAAAAAAATTTGTGAATTTGAACTTTTCATATAAAAAAAATGATGGAAAAGCACTACTCATCTAAAAAAATAATTAAAAAATTTTTAATTACTAAAGAAAAAAAATTTTAATTGCTTTTTTTTACATGAGTGATGCTTTTCTGCCATTTTTTTACTTGAAAAATACAAATTTGCAATATTTTCAGTCAATTATTTACGTGATTTTTCTGATGAGTAGAGTTGTCTTTCCGCCAAAAATTTTCAAGGATTTGAAAATCAACTTAATGATTTCCGCCAAAAATTTTAAGAGATTCTATTACTTTTGACTTTTACACCAAAAATCACTATAAATTAGAAATTACTATAAAAAATAACTAAATTTAAAATGATAATTTTCAAAAGTATTAAATAGAGAAAATGCCCTCGACTTATATTTGATATCTTACCACTTATTAGCAGTGGAAAAATTTGCATGAACTCAAATCAACAAGTTCTCTTTATTAACAACTAATTTACAAAAGAGTTGTTAATATTGAAATTTATTTCTTAAAATTTATTTGTATTTTAAGGCTTTGAGAGTTGAGACAGTGGCATGAATTGAAGAAGCAAGGAGTAGTTGAACTGATAAGTAATATTTAATACGCCAATTTTCTGTCTTTTTTTTTTTGGTCTGTCTAAACCAAAGTCATATTGATGATACCAGTGATAAGATCGAGGAAGTGTTGTTTTTAATGAAAAAATAAATTACCAGGAATAAAATAAATAAAATTCGAAGTTGGATGGGTGTAACTGTAAATATATAGCGTCGGTTAGCTGAGTCAAATCCGGTTAGCTTATTTATTTGTTGTGTTGGAAAATTGTTAGCTACTAGCTATATTTTTAGGAAAATTTTTAGCCACATCAAATTAGTATTTTAAGATTTTTATTACGAATGTGTTTATTATTTTGCTAATTCTCTCTTATTAGATATGGTTTGTATACCAAATTAATATAACTAAGTCTTTTCTTGTTATGTTATAAGTGGTGTTATGGGAAAATTCTTTCCTACACTGGATGTATTACCAATCTAATAAGATAAAAATATATGGAGTAAAAAAAGATATCAGTGTCTTTTTACTTGATAAAAAATAGATAAAAGAGTCATATTAGTTAAAATATTTCATCACTTATTGGTTTGTATGAGAGAAACCTGTATATTCAGTGTAGGCAAGTCGGTGTTATGCTCCCACGTGGGTATTATCATTTATCAAGATAATTTCATCTAACGTCCCTGAACGATGTTTGATTTTCATAATCATCCTTAAACTTTAATTTGTCATATTAAAGTCACTCAACTTTAATTTTATTGAAGTACTTTTATCAATTCGGTTCATATTCCCACCCCCCAAAAACTTTTGGTGATTTCAATTTTCCTCCCCAAAACTTTTAGAAAATTGAGATAGTGAGCGAAACTCATCTAGTTTATGGATGAGATTTTTAGAGGGAACTCATTAGTCCCTAGAAGATTATATAACAAAACAAAACACTTTTTGGTTAGAGAAAGAAGATCACACCTAGATACATTATGAATATACATAGGCTTGCAGAAAAATCAGGAATATAGATGAAGAACTTATGATAGACTCTATGTTTAGAAGACATCCTATTAACATGATAGCTAAAGAGTATATTGCGGTATCTGAAGTAATAAAATATTTAGAAGGGCAATATCTTATATCTACAAAACAACCAATTTTGGGACAGGATATACCCTTGGTGGACTATAGTTGGAGTGATAATCTTGCAAGAGACTATTTAATTTGGAAAAAATTACACTTCAAAAGAATCAACTTTTTTCTAGCTTACTAGGCAGCATTTCCATAAGGAAGGGATTATTGGTGGACTAATATAACTAATAGAACCAATAGAACCAGGAATATAAATGGGAGGAACCCATCACTACAAAAAAAATAAGGAATAGCAACAAATAAATTTAGTTGCTAAATTTATTTAGCGACTAATAGACTTAGTAGTTATTTCTTCAGTCGTTAAATCTTTTTAACTAGTAAATAGTCGTTATTTAACGACAAAGGCAAAGTAGTCGTTGGCGACAACAAAACTTAGTCGCTACAAAATAAAATGTAGTCATTAAATAACTTGTCTGATGGCATGTATGCGACTATAAAGGAGACTAACAGGCGAGTAGATGGTTAGTCGCTAAAAGTAGTTACCGGATTTTGTAGTAGATAAATTTAGTCACTATCTTTTTTCTAAACTAATTTTTAAATTTTTGTTTTGGTTCAATGCTTACATAAATGAAAAATATAAAAAAATTAAATTTCTGAGCAAAAAATTTATAATTAAATTTAAAAATATATTTGATAAATATATTCAAAATTAAAATACAATAATATATATACAAATTAATGTACAATTTAATAAATAAATATATGTATATATATCTACAAATATAAAAGTTCATAGCCCACACTAATTAATTAAGATCAGTGGGCGTGTCTTATGAATGAGGCTGAGTGGACGGATTCTCGGTTGGAGGGTCGACAGCTGGATGATCAGTTGTGGGTGAATAAGGCACAGTCGGTGGAGGGCGCAAATCAGTAACCATATCCCAAACCTATTGCAGCCCCTCGTTGAATGAAGAGGCAAACACGTGTTCTCTAACTAAAAATCTCTTTGAATCTCCTCCCCTATCAATTCTCGAACGCGCGCCTCAGTGAGCAAGGGAGACTGCATTGGTTGGGAGGAGCTACCAGCCTGATATGCAGCAGATTGGCTTCCAATCCCGTAGATGAGGTGTTGCCTCTTCTCTGAATTAATGATATGCAGGTAGATAACGTCCTCATCCATGACCGGGGACTGCACCTCCTGCGCTCACCCCCCCTCACCCTCCTACCCAAATTGAAACTGTATAGCAGCCTCCACCTCCTGTTGTAATGCCTGCCGCAGTGCATCCCACAACCAATTAATATGTTAATTAATTTATTATTAATAGTTATAGCACATTAAATTAAATTAAAAAATTAAATTAATATTTGGTTTGTAAAAAAACTTACCGCTATTTGCCTCGACATCTCGTCTACCCATTGCTGAGTAGCCCTTGTAGTGTGCAACCTCTGATATAGCTCTGGAAGGGTCAGATGCCTCCCTAACTTTTGAGCCTACTTTGGAAATATATATGATTTTTATGACTATATATATATATATATATATAAGACTTTGAGTAAATATGCTAAGTTTTAAAATTATGAAATAATTAAAACTTATCATCTTCCGTGTGTGTTCGGAAAATACACGAGACCCTCCTGTGTGTTTGGAGGGACCTGTTCCTAGTCTCGCCTTTTCCATATGGCGATTAGAGGATATGACCTTATGGCGATGTTGGAAATCGAGAGCAGCCCATTTTTGTTCCCACGCCATCCACACTTCCTCCAGGATGTGCTTGGGCCGGCCGTTACATCGCCACTTGTACTGCATGTCCGTGTGGTGGATCTAGCGAAGGGTTGTCCATGATGCTTTCATGGCCGACTCAAGCGCAGCTTCCCACCAATAAGATTTCTTTGAAAAAAAAACACAAATATTAATTAATTAGTTAGAAGAAAATATACATATATTATAGATTTATAGATTATTTATTAATTAAGTTCTTTGTTTTACCTTGAATTCACCCAAATAAAACTCCTTTGTAATTTTCAGGACAACTTTCCAATTGTAACCAAGCGGGTCCATGTGATTCTTGAAATCGTTGTGATCTTGTGTGAGCACTGTTTCTGATTTATAAACCTGCATGAAAAATGAAACTTTAATAATTAATAACAATTTATATAATATTAATATAATTTAATATACATTCACATAAAGAGTCTAAAAACTTATTGCTCGTCCATAAGCTGTAATGGTATCTTACTGTCGAGTGAGCTCGCAGATACAAAAGATGAATCGACCGCTGGAGTAGGCGTCATAGTTGACGTAGAAGGTTTCGGTGGACCTGGAGCTGGAGGATGAACTGCAGGTGTCTACGCCAGAGAAATAGCAGGGGAGGAGGAGGGGCTATTGTCGAATTTGGAGATGACTGACTGATAGATGGGGAGGGGTGGGGGAGAAGGAGGAGGAGTGGTAGGTGGATCCCCGACCACATTTAGTACTGCTACGTCCACTTCTGCGTCCATTAACATTTGAACTAGATCCACGTGCTTGAGCCATGTAGGTACACATATTTCATGCGTTAATATACTTTAAATAAGATAATGTTGAAATTTCGGCAATTATAAAATATAATTATAATTAGGTTAATTTTAGTTTTAGTTTAAGGGTGTGAAATTTACTAATGATAAGATGGATGAATTTTTAGAGAAGTTGGATGTGAGAGATGGGGTAAAAAATAAATTATTCCTAAATATGTTAAATTTATATGAGTCATTTGCATATTAAATTATTGTAGTCAAGTCAATCACTCACACAATTGAAATATTTAGAAATTAAAGACTAGTGTCAAAAGTGAAGGATTGGGTTTTGTGAACAACAGAAGTGGTCAATGGATCATTTCAACAATTCTACTGCTAATGTCAAAGTTTTATTTGAATCAATTTATGCCTCTGAAAATGCAATTTTTTTAGTCGGTTCACCTTGCACATCATGATGTCCCAACCAAAGAAATTCAATCTCCGCAAGCCTTAATTGATCAAAAATAAAACTTTTGACATCAGTGGAACTGAGGAATCGATCCATGGACCACACCTGCTGTTCATAACCCTCCACTTTTGTAACTAGTCTATATAAATATTTTAATGGTATGAGAAACATGACTTAAAAACAATAGCTTATATATAGCTGAAGCACACAAACTTTACATATTTAGAAAAAATTTACCTTTTACCCCATCTCTCATATCCCACTTCTCCAAAAATCTATCTTATTATCAGTAAACTTCTTCAAAAAATTCATTTATTCTAAAACTAATATTAACCTAATTATAATTATAATATTAATGTTACCCGTATATATCCTATTAATCCTAATAATATATTCTAATTAAAATCCGGCAAAGTGTTGGTTAAACATACAACATATATACTGCAATATATACACAACCTACAAATAAAATAGCACTTCCAATATTCTCCCTTATAACCTCAACTTCATATGCAATTTTAATTCACATAAAATTCAACAATCTCATAAATTAACAACATATGTATCAATAATATATACAAATTGTAAATTAATTTAAACCCTAAAACTAAAATTTACCTAAAACAATTTTATTATTTATTATTTTCACTTAATTTAATTTATTCATTTCTAATAAAATAATTAATATATACAAATTTTAAATTAATTTAAACCCTAAAACTAAAATTTACCTAAAATAATTTTATTATTTATTATTATCCTAATATATATCAATAAATAAATAAATAAAATATTTATTTAACACTAAAATTAAAATTTTTATACATGCAAATAACTAATCTAACAATAAATTAAAATTAACTAAAATTAATCAAAATAGACATAAAAAATTAAAGAATATATATATATAAAAAAAAACCAAAACTTTACCTACCTGAAGCCGGTGGCTGTTGAACCGAGAATCAAAACACAAAGGGCTGGTGAACAGAGAAGCAGAGATGGCTGGTGAACGGAAGAACCCTAAACCTCCGATTAGTGGTGAACGGAGAAGCAGAGAGAAAGACCAGCGGCTCCAGCGATGAAGAGATCCCCGACTCTGACGGCTGGTGAACGGCAAACTACTAGAAACATGAGGGGAATGGGGGGACCAGTGGCTATGCAGAGAGTTAGAGAGAGAGAGAGAAAGCGATGTGCAGATAGTGAGAGGTTTGGAATTTAACCTAAAAATTTAGCGACTAACTAATGTAGTCGCTAACAATAGTCGTTAGGGTTAAAACGATAATTATTTGTGTGTATAACTAATAACCGTCTTGCAACTAATTGTTGTAGTCACTAACCTTAGCGACTAATTGTTGCAGTCGTTAACCTTAGTGACTATGTTTTTAGTCGTTGAATCATTCACGTCATCAGCTTTTGATCTACCGCCATCAACTAGTTTCATTTTAGGAACTACATACATAATAGTCGCGCAATAGTGATGACATAGTGACTACAATGTAGTAGCTAAATGTCACGTCATTTTTTGGCGGCATTTTTAGCGACTATATAATGGCAAATGTGTCACTAATATAGAATATTTTGTCTATCTCGCTATTCAGTTGCTAATTAGTAGCTAAATGGTGACTAATTCATAATAGTCATTAAATATAGTCGCTATTTTGCTACTTTCTTATAGTGAATGATAAGGAAGAAAATGTCGATTCAACTCATTCAAGATTAACTTCATTAGCAAATCTGCATAATGAAGTGAGCCTTCTCCTTGAGCAACTTTATGCTAAAGGAACATTAGGTGATTCACCAAAGCAAAGGAATGCTTTAGCAAATGAGGGAGGGAAACTGGTGAATGAAAGACTTGACGCAGTCGAGCGAGAAAAGGCTTTAAAGAAGCCAATAGGCTTTTCTAAGCCTATTTCATAAAAGATGTCTTAAAATTAAGGAAAGAAAAAATGGTTCCTTATATTTTGGACCCTAAAAAGAAGGCTGCAAATCAAGGTAGCAACAACATATTAGCCCAAGACCTTAGCAAGTCTTTAGGGTTGGTAGAAGAAGCTCCATTTCACATAGATGATAGAATGTTTAATGAGCTTCTTACTATGAAAAGACTTTATATAAGCCTAATTATCCCCATAGAACTAGATTAGAGTTTATGCCTATGGATAATCCATTAAGGCCTATAGTTAGTCCAGTAGCTTTTCTCAATTTAGATTGTGAAAAGCATGCATCTGAAAGGATAGATGAGTAGATTACCATGATTAGGTTTACAATCAAATCAGGTAGTTACTTACCTAAGGCCGCCTATGAATTTTGTAGAGCCACCATGGTTGGCAATACTAAAAAATATTGGGACCCAACTAGTAGTTCAAACCTCCATTAGAGATTAAATAAGTCAAGAACTTCTTACATATTGAGTACTAGCTATAATTGTAGATGCCCTGAAAAGAGAATTTTGTGGTTTCTCAATTTCTACATAATCATTAGAAAGAGAACAATCACTGATGGCATTAATGAAGCTACAAATTTGTGACATGTGCTATTTTGACAATTATGCCTGTGAATTTCAAAATTACTATTATAATTTAGACATAAAAGCTCAAAATTACATGTCATAAATGTTTTTTTCCAAACTGCTAGAACCTTGGCCAGAAGTAGTAAAGACAACCTTTCAACTCTTAAATGAAGACAAAATTGATGATGGTTTGGGAGGAAAGATACAAGGCATGCATTAAACTCCAAGTAAGACAAGATGCATAACATCTTCCTTACTTGAATAAAAGTTGTTGTTCTCAAATCGAATATGTTCATGGTAGATATGGTAGAGCCCTTAGAAAGATATCGATGAGTGATAGAAATAATAAAAAGAGGTTTAGTAAACCTACTTGGTTTATTAAAAGAAGAACAAATTTTAGAGACAAAGATAAGATAGAAGCCTTTAGAAAAAATATGGTAGAGCCCTTAAGTGTCCTCAAGGAAAACCTCTTAACAATTGCTTCTGCTGTTGGATTTGTGGATCGAAAAACCACAAAGCAAATGCTTGTCCGCATAAAAGTAAGCAAATATAAAATCTTCGAAGAATTTTCTTTGAATATAAGAGTCTAATCTATAAACCCATAGAGGATATGATTATTCAGATTTAGTCTCTAAAATATATTTAATTTATGAAGTAGTTTCTGAATATGAGATTAACATAGATGAATCTAATTTATGGACAACCCAACTATTCATGATGAATACAACAGAGGAAGCCATAGATGAGGAGTTGATCCCGTTGCATACATCTCTGGTACATGAAGAATCTTTCCAGTACGATGACCCACTAAAGAGTTACCTAGAATGGAAACTCCCTAAGGTAGACATCAATGCTATTTATAGTAAATCAAAATTTATTTTTAAATCAATAGTAGATGTCTACTAGTTTGAGTCCATTGCTCAGATTTCTAGTATGGAACTAGAAATGTTGGACATATCTTTGATCAATTTGCCAAAAATCATATAAATGGTAAATAAGTCAAAAGGAACAAACTAATATATCCATATTGGTCTCGTCTAAATAGGACTAATCCCACTGTTCAATTTATCAGTAGATAGTCATGTGATAACAATTGTATTAGACAAAAGATGAAATTTGTTCTAAGATCAGTTGATATCAGGAGTTTAGACTAACCTAACCCATGGTCCAGTCTGGTTTCAGTTCTATTCGAATTATATGATGTCTTTGAATGATAAGTGTTTAGGTAATTCATTAGCATTACAAATTAAATCCTACAGCATGAAAATAATGGATACCGAAGCCAAATATTTGGCCTATCACACTAGGATATTATTCATATTAAAAAACACTACTAATCTTGGAGTGAGGAACATCTCTAAAATAAACTAAATTGTTCGATGAAGGGTCAGACAATTATAGGAAATTTCATCAAAAAGAAGTTAATCCTCTATAATTAACTTGGCCGAGAAGTTGGGTTCTTTAAGAATCAGCAGAGACCTCATAGTTGATAGGATCTTCTCAAATTACATAAAGAGATAGAAACATCACTTTGCAATTAGAAGAACCTATGTGAAATCTTAGGATTTCTTATCCTCCTAAAAGGTTTACTTCTTTAATACCTTGACAATAATTACCTAGAAGCTCCATTGCATCAATAAATCAAGAAGAGGTTCCTAGAACACCAGCCTAGGAGGAGGATATTCAATCATCTTTAGAAGGTAGAAGAATTGTAGGATATAATTAAGAAATTTAGTATGTCTATCTATGCAGATGAAGAAGGTCGAGAAAGTATATGTGTAATAAAACATGTACCCCTCGTTCTCGAGGTTGTAAAAGAAATTCAAAAAATTTCTCAACGTAAATTTCCTTTTAATGAAGTATGGAAAATGGTATCTCTCAAAGATATTCAGTACTGAAGAATCATATTTGAGTATATGTATTTCTTTAACATTCAAATTTCTTGATTATTATGACTATTCTTTGGATGCATTAGTTGACACATATGCAACAATTAGCAGTGCTAGACCCACTTCTTGATGAATGGTGGAACCCATTGACCCAGCCTGTGGTTTTGCGCATGGCAGGTGATTAGGTAAACTTAGTCACACATTTCACGCAACAAGTTCTCGTTATCATTAGTGGACAAAAATTCACTATTGATAAGGTTCTTGCATTCTCTGACTTATATGCAGATATCATTTTAGGTAACGCGTTCTTAAAAGAGCAAAAGGAAAATAGACCTTTTGTGCAAGACGATAGTTACATCTCTTTGGGAGGTGTACGAATCACATCTCTGAAGAATCCAAAGCTCAAATTAAAATTTGGATTTTATCTAGTAAAAATTTCAAAGTTATGTGGATCTATTCCTTGTGAGCCAGCATTCATAGTGCAAGCACAACATGGTGGTACTTGGATAGATTGTTTATTTGGTCCTAATCATCTTGAGAAGGAATCAAACGGTACCTCATGGTACTATGGCTATAAGATCCCTATAGTAGGAGATGTCATTGACAGGGTAAGTTTAAAGCAACCTTTTATCTTTTCAAAATTTGATTTAAAAAATGGTTATTGGCAGGTGAAAATGGAAGAAAATTCAATAGCTCTGACAAATTTTAATGCTTCGTAAGGGATGTATGAATGATTAGTAATGCCATTGGGCCTGAAAAATGCTTTAGGTGTCTTTCAACGTAAAATGGACAATGCCTTTAAAGCATTGAAAAAAACTTTGTGTGGTCTATATAAATAAGCATGACCGGTTTAACCAAACCGTCAGTTTCAGTTTGGAACCGGTGATTTTGGTTTAATAAAATATTCAAACCGAAACCATAACCGATATTTATGGTTTCAGTTTTGGTTTAGAACTGATCGGTTTTAGTTTTAATTTTGGTTTGAAATCGGTTTCTTTATTATGGTCTAAAACTAGTTTCGAACCGATTATTTTATTACATTAATTTTGATTAAAAAATTAATATAACATAATGAAATAATTTAACATAAAATTTTAATAAACAATGACCGGTTTAATCAAATCGTCGGTTCGAAACTAGCGATTTTGGTTTTATATCTGATTTTTAATAGAAACCAAAACCAAAACCAAGCTCCTCATGGTTTCAGTTACAAACCGAAACTATAACCAAAAAATGATTTTGGTTTCGGTTTTATTCGGTCAGTTCCGGTCCGGTTTGGTTTTGGTCACCTCTATATATAGACAATGTGTTAGTTTTCAGTCAAAATGAAAAAAGAACATATAAGTCACCTTGAACAAGTGACTGATAAATTCAAACAGAAAGGTATGATTCTATCTTAAAGAAAGATAGAATGGTTTAAGGAAAGTGTAAAGTTTTTAGGGACGGAAATAGAAGAAGGAAAAATTTGTTTCCAAAGATATATCTTTGAAAAACTTGTTACATTCTTGACGAACTAGAAGATAGAAAGCAAGTATAAAGATTCTGTGGACTTGATAACTATGCTAGATAGTTCGTAAAAAAATCTTTCCAAATACTTAGGGAGAAATATCAGAGAAAATATCTGATAAAAACCCTTGGTTTTGGAATGATGAAGACACTCAAGTTGTCATTCAGGTAAAGAAAAAAAAATGCCCTGTTTAAATTTATCTTTTGATGAAGATGAGCTAGTCTTAGAGACAAATGCTTCAGACAAGTGCTGGGGAATAATATTAAAAATTAAAGGAAGAAAACCAGAATGAATCTATAAGTATTGGTCTGGAACCTTTAAGGGTGTAGAGATTAACTATCTTATCCATGAAAAGGAAGTGTTAGCAGCTTAAAATAGTATAAAAGCTTTCTATATCTTCCTTGCCCCAAAAAGGTTTGTTATCAGAACATATTCAACCTATTTAAAGGGGTTTATGAATATGAAGCTCAAAGAAACTAGGCAAACTAGACTCTTAAGGTTGCAAGAATGGTTTAGCTATTACAAGTTTGAAATTGAATATATTCCCTCTAATAAAAATGTAATAATTGATTTTCTCTTGTGAATTGTCAAATATTGCAGATGGATCCTGTTACCAAAGTCAAAATTTGTTGGAACTCCAAAAGGGAGGGACATTCCTGGAAACAATGCACGAAGAATATTGAGAATGGGAGTAAGAACTCCAAGAGCTCTAGCTCTGGTCCTTTAAGGACGAAAATAAAAATAGTAGCATCAAAGGATGTTGTTTATTGGTTGTGTAAATCTCAATGGCATATCGCTTTAAAATGTCAAAAGAAAAAAGCAGCGAGTTCGAAAGAACTTGTTAGTCCTAAAAAGGCTAACGAAAAATTAAAAGGGAAATCCTTGGTTCAAAAGAATGAAGAGGAAAAATCTATGGTGTTCCAGATATGTGATCCTACATATTTCCACCTGGAAAAGGTCACCAAGAAACATGACATTACTTTTGAATAGGCAAAGAAATATAGGGATGAACTTTATCAAAAGGATAAAGTTGTAATGGATGTTATGGAAAGTCCGCAATGCCCAATTCCTGCACAAAAGGCAAGGCTAGTGGAAATGTTAGTGAATATTCAATAATTCCAAACCAAAATGCTAGTGGAAATACCAGTGAATCTTTAGTGATTCCAAACCAAAAGGTTAGTGGAAATGCCAGTGAATCTTAAGTGATTCCAAACCAATATGCTAGTTGAAGTGCCAGAGAACTTTCAAGAGTTCTAAACCTAACTCCTTTATAAGAGAAGAGTTGTAATAACTTTGGTGACATTTTAAGTCACGCTCCTAAGGCCGGTGGGAGCGCCAGTGAATCGTTACAAATTCCAAACCAAACTCCATGTAAGGTAAAGTCTGAAAAAGGCTTTGAGGAGGAAACTCTTGATTGTGATCCTATCTTTGTTTTACATGAACATGATCCTATCTAACAAGAGAGGGAGCAGGCTCAGAGCCTAAAAGTGAACGAACTGAGAGTGGTTTGGTTTTTAATTTCTTTGAAAATAATTGGGATAAAAAAGAGAAATATAAAAAGTAAAGGAATAAAAAGGATTTTAATGAAATAGAAAAAGAAGTTAAAAAGGATTTTTTTTTAAAGATTATATTACACATAGGTAACTAATTATAGATTTGCAAAAGTCCTAGCCTTCTCTTCTTCTCTGTAGTTCTCCCTTAAGTTTTATTTCTTGAATCACCGTCGATCTTCTCTTTTGATCGACGGTGGTTCTAATATATATATATATATTTTTATAGATTTGATATGAATAGTCTTATTCATGTTGTTGTTGCCACATCCATCACCGGTTACACTCATTCGTCTTCTACTTACGCGTTATCCTCTACTGTCGTTCGACGCTCCTTCTGCTCGATCTCATTCTCTGCCTTCTTACTTTCGTCGTCGCCTCCTCATCTCCGTTTTTACCATATGCTTGTTGGTGTGTTTGTACTTATTGCTGCTATGGTGATACTTTTTATTTTATTATTGTGTGTTAAATTGTATTTTATTTTTTATGTTATTTTGCCTTTCCTTGTTGGAAGTTTTGTTATGTCTTCTCTTATTGGAAATTATTTTTTTGTTATGAGTATGGTGATATGTTTGTGTACTGTTACGTTTCAGATGCTCACAAAGAGTACAGTGATTTATCACATTGTTCCACTGTTACAGTCGTAATTTTTTATAACTAACTATATGGCAATTGGATGTTTTGTTGAACATTTGCGATCTGCGAATTAGTCTGCTCTTGTTAGGATAGTTGATTTTATGTCAGATCATTTTTTATTGAAATTTGTATTCAGTAACTGAGAATTAACGAAATTTAAATTTATTTAAAAAAAGTTAAAAGGATTTTTAAGTCACGTGGACAATAAAGTGACGGCAGTGAAAAAATATGTCATAGTGGTTAGCTTACAGATGAACTAATCTTTCTTACTATTCTAGCATTACCATTTTGGCTCTATGTGGGTTGGTGAATCTAACCCATGGACACCAACATGATCGGTGAAATTCACATTTATATGGAAATGTCATTGATTTTAAAATAATTGTAAGTCGGCAAAAAAAAAGATTTTAAAATAATTGTGTAAAACATTGTTTAATAATTTAAAATTTAAAATTATTATATGCATCCTGAATTTTTTTATTCTATATTATATGCATTTACATAGTCAAGTTAATATTTAATAATATACAAATTAATTTAAAATCATAAAAATATTAATTTAACAGTAGAAGAAAAAAGCAAAATAGCGACGCATTTTAGCTTTTAGCGATAGAATAAAAAAAAATTCTCGAATTAACGATGCAAAATTAACGACGGACACATTTCGTCACAAAATATAACGCCAAATTTTGTCGACGGTCGCTAATCAGCAACAAATGACTCCAAATTTTGGTACTAATTTTAGCGACGCACAATATTTCGTCGCTAATGTTTGCGTCAAATTTTTTCCGTTGATTTTAGCGACAAGTTAGTAACGAAATTTTTTGTCGCTAATTTAAATAAAATCCAGCTAAATTTTTTTATTTTCCTGCTTATGTTAAATTTAGTGACGATATTTTCCGTCGCTAATCTCAAAAAAAAATTTCTACCCAATTTTTTTTATTTTTCCTCTTATTTTTAGATTTAATAACGGATTTAGCAATAGAAATTTTTGTCGTTAATATCAAAAAAAAAAATCACCTAAAATTTTAAAATTTCCCTCTTATTTTAGATTTAGCGATGAAAAACGTCGTCAATAAGTTAAAAAAAAAATTCCCACTAATTAGCAACAAATTAGCGACGCAATATTTCAAAAAAATAATTTCCCTCTCGATTTTTTTTTTATTTTCCTGTTAATTCGATGGATTGACGACGGATTTAGCGACTAAACCTTTATAAAAACTCATTTCTTTCTCACTCTTATTATTATTTTTTTTCTCTCTTTCCATTTTTTGTTTCTTCCCCTCTTTTTTTGTTTATTCATTTTTCTTTCTTTCTCTTCATTTATTCCTTTATCATTTTTTTTCTTCTTTTCTCTTTCATTTTTCATTTTTTCTCTATTCTTTATAATTTTTTCTTTCTTCACTATTATTTTTTT
>CATKHJ010381393.1:0-13225 GCA_949750685.1 Vernicia montana | reverse complement strand
ATTTGTATTTAATAGAAATGTGAATTATTAGTATTATTTTAAAAATGTATTATTTAATTATATTTATCATTATATTTATATATTTTAAGTAACGAAAAATTTTATACAATAGATATTTTATGAAATAAGAATATTTTATGAAATTAACAAATTATGTTTGATTTATTGTAGTTTATTATCAAAAGATTATTTTCGAAAATTTACGATAATGAGAATATTATATGGGATTTGCTATTGGAAAAATTTTGAATTTTTATAATGTGAAAATATTATTCTGTGTTATTTGAGGTAAATTATTATTATTATTATTATTATTATTAAAAGTTAAGTTACAGATAGGGAAATCGGGGTTTAAGAGAGAGAGAGAGAGGGAGAGAGAAAGAGAGGAAGGGAGCTCCGATCGAGCCACCTCCGGTGATCGACAACTGGCACGCTCGACACCATCGGGTGGAGCGTCAACCGGCGAGTCCAGTGCCAGGTCCAGACCGGGAGCAGGCCACCAGTGCATGGCGCACGCTCCGATTAAAGGTCGCCAGCGACATAAATTTCAAATGAAGATTCCGGCAGTTTTCGGCTTCCATTCTCGGCAAAATTGGTCTCGTTCTTCTCTTTGTGGTGAGAGCTTCAAGATGATACCCACCTTGCCCCTTGAAACTCGCCAGAAATGGAGATCGAAAAATGGGAGACCGGAGCTTCTAGGTTGTT
Organism: Vernicia montana; assembly: GCA_949750685.1. Classification (NCBI taxonomy): domain Eukaryota; kingdom Viridiplantae; phylum Streptophyta; class Magnoliopsida; order Malpighiales; family Euphorbiaceae; genus Vernicia; species Vernicia montana. The sequence goes on along the minus strand of CATKHJ010381393.1, from coordinate 12,520 downwards.
TTCAGGAAAAACGATGGCGAGTGAAGGACATTTTCAGGCTCCTAGCAAAGAGACGAGCAAAATGGTATGAACGGCACTTCCATACGCCACCGTTGGCAACGGCGCATCGCCGGCCGGTCACCGGCGAGTGGGCCCCACGCGCCGTTGGTGATCCCAAATTTTCAGCGAGCTGCATTTTTCATGTGCATCGCGATTCCGAAGTTAGTTTGTGGAAATTCAACTCCGGTAAGTTTAGAACGCTATTTTAATGATTTATTGCGGTGTTTTAAATTGCTCGAAAAATGATTGTTTGGCATATATTTAAATGTATTTAGACTTAAATTAATAATTGGGATTGATTATGAGATTATATGAATTTGTTGAGTTGAATTTGTATTACCTATAATCTTCTTTTAGTTATATGGTCAATTGTTAATAAGCAAGTTAAATGTAATTATGTAAGCTTTATATTATTTCGAAAGTGAGTATTGAATCGAATTAAATTTTATAAGGATTCCAATTTGGAAAATATTCTTTTTTTTTTTTATGTAAAAGAATGAAATTAAAATTTATGTGTGATTATGAGTGGTATTTTCGATGTTGATATAAGATTTATTAACTAAAATAATTTTATTAAAAAGAATGTTTACAAATTGAGTAATGATGATTATTTTGATGCTTGCTGAGCGTGGAGACCCAAGATGGGGTTGTTGAATTGTGTTGATTAATGTGAGCCTTGATGACTATTTAGAAGTGTTTATTTCAATTGTTTCAGCTGGGTTATATTCTAGTTTTAGGGGAGACTCTGTCAAAATTTCGGTAGAATCTTTAGAATTGTTAGGTACGTCTTAGTTGGTTAATAAGTGTTCTGATAATTTTCCTGTTATATAGTATCGCTGTTTCAGGCGTCTCTCCAGTTGCAAGATGTCGCACTCTGAGGATAACTAGTTGGCATTAGTCAAGTTTGTGAGTTATATAGCTTAATATAACACTCCATTCCTTTTATTTAATTAATATTTTACTTGCATACGTGCATTAATTGTTTGTATACTATATATATATAATTATGCATTATGAATATAAGTTAAGCATTCTGGAATGTGTATGTGATTGTTCTGTTATATTGGTGTTGTATATTACTTGTGTTTATTCGGATGAAATTAAGAGGACATAGGACCACATATGATTATGATTATGACTGTGATTGTGATATGATGATTGTGTTTTGATGAGCTATGACTGGTGTATAACGGCTTGGAGCTTGCTCATTGCTCGCTGCTGCCAGTCGGGTCGGTGCTGCGTGGCTTAGACCATGGATGGCTGGGACCCTATGTATTGAATTTTAAGAAACAGAACTTGGATTCACAGAGCCAGGATAGGGGGATCGGCTCCTCATATTGAGGTTTAGTGTAGTTCCTATCGACTAATTCCTATCATTAGTTGACTATGTGGTTGGTTGTCTGAATGACATCGTGCATTAGCATTTCTGACATTTGAATAGTATGTTATATTGATAACTATATAATTCATTGAGTCGAACGCTCATTCCTGCTCAATATTTTTCCCCAGGTTGCAGAATGAGCATGAGAAGTAAATTTTAGTTAAGTATTCCTGCCTTCTATCCTTCGGCAGTGAAATGTGTTTTAAAACTCAGTTTATAATAAATTTTAAATTATGCTGTATTATAAATTTTAGAACTCCGCATTGTTATTATGCCAATTGTAATTTTATTTAGAAGTATGATTTTTATTGTATGATGAGTCTTGGAGAAACTAGAGATTTCTCTCTATGTTATGAATACTGAGGTGTTCTGTTAAGCGTGAACCTTGTGATGACCTGATGAGATTGAGATAATTGCCCTGAACGGCATTGGTTTGATTGATATTTGTCAGGTTCTACTTAACAAGTGGACCCTCAGCCTTGGTTTTGTGGTAGTTACAATTGTCACTTTGTTGTTTTGTCGTTTAGCAGATAGTGAGGCTTACTACGAGTTCTGAAAACCTTATGCTTTTCCGTTCCTTAGTGTCGATCATGTGCCTTCGGATTCGGGGCGTAACACCTATGGTGCTGCCCGAATCGGCTCAGGTTTGGTTCAATTTTCTATCCGGATCGACTCGATTTTGTACTATTTTGGTCCATTTTGGCCCGTTTCTGATTCGATTTTGGTCTGGTTTAATTTTATGGATTCGTAATTGAAAATCAGTCATCTGAGGGTGCAATTTTAAGGGTTGACAACTACCCCCTCATCAAAATTGGCTTGTTCAAAAGGCGATTCTAACGATAGTGAACCTGGGGAATAGGGATGAAGAAAAAAAAAAAAAGGAACCAAAGTGATGTCTAGGTCGGTATTTGGACATATTTGGGAAAATTTATATTCCCTATTTGTTTGGAAAAATAAAAGTTATATTCACAATCTGTTTGGGTAAAAGATCCTCTAGGTCGGTGTTTGGACATATTTGGGAAAATTTATATTCCCTGTCTGTTTGGAAAAATAAAAGTTATATTCCCGGTCTGTTTAGGTAAAAGATCCTAAGGCTATCTTAGGATAGGTACTTTTTTAGAAGAGAAACCTATTTCAGATTTAAGGTATCGATCCTAAGGCTATCTTAGGATGGGTTTGTTTTTAGATGAGAAAACCTTATTTAGTTTTAAGGTATTGATCCTAAAGCTAACTTAGGATAGGTCTGATTCTGAAGTTGAGATTGATTGGTGCCAGTATGTCTTGACAATTCTGAAGAGAGGTTGATTGATGCTAATATGTCTCGGCAATTCTGAAGATAGGTTGATTGATGCCAATATGTTTCGAAAATTTTGAAGAGGGGTTGATTGATGCCAGTATGTCTCGGCAATTTTGAAGATAGGTTGATTATTGTTTCTGATAGGATGATATTCCTTCTTGTTTCAGGAGCTCTGATTAGTGACCTTTTTAACATGAAATGCATCTGACTATGCAAAAATTATGAATTAGATACCTTGAACCTTTGAACGGTCAATTTGGCATAAAAATATTGATCTTTGTAGAGGAGGGTGCCCCCATTTTGGAATGATGAAGGATAATGGCTCAATTGCTATGCCTTAGGAGAAAGTCAAGGCAGGGTCAGGTTTTTGCTTCTGAATGAGGTGATGCTTGGAAGATTTAGTTGGATTTTAATTTGGAGGGGATTATCTTGGAAAGCTTAGTCAGGTGTGGCCTGGAAAGTTTATCTTGGGAGGCTAGGTCAGGTTTTTCCTTGGAGGAGATTATCTTGGAAAGCTAGGTCAGGTTTTGCCTTTGGAGATCATGCTTTAGAAGGCTTAGTCAGGTGTGGCCTTTTCAAAGGTGGAGATTGTAAGTTGTCTGTATGTAACTTATTTGTTAAGAGTCTGCTTTCTGGACATGACTTTCGGAGGTGTTTTGACCAATTGGTTTGTCACTTGATTTTGCTTGTCCAAAGGAGTTTGACTTTAGGGATGATATGATTTGCTTGGTATGTGCTTTGACTGGCTCGGGCCCTTTTTAATCAGCTTGAGGATGATAGGCCTTGGGAGCCATAGCTCGACTTTGGTTTTGCCAAGGAAACTGGGCTTCAAGGATCATGAGTCCTGAGAGACTTGGAATTTTGCTGGGCTTGGCCTTTGGAAGATGAGATTTCACCAAGAAGACTTGGGTTTAAAAGGTAGGTTAAACCTTTTGGAAAGTGTTTGGTTGCTTTTGTAGCATGATTTATGGAGAAGATAAGCACAACTTATCTTATTGACTGAGATTGAATAGACTCTTAGAATGACAGGACTTTTGGAAAGACACTGGATTGATGATGACGACTTAGAAGGTGTGCTCTTGGATGGATGGTAAGAGCTATTTAGCTTTTTGTGACAAGCGTTTTGAAGGATATGCTCCTATTGAATGATCAGGGCTATTTAGTTGCTTGAGCTAAGAGACGTGACAGATGACTTGAAGGATATGCCCCTACTGAATGATAAGGCTACTTAGCTGCTTGAGTTAAGAGACGTGACAGATGATTTGAAGGATTTACCTTTACTGAATGATAAGGGTTACTTAGCTGCTTGAGCTTAGAGACGTGATTGATGATTTAATAGAAGATGATTCGAGAGGCGTGCCCCTAATGAGGGATTAGCCGGAAGATGATGACTTAAGATGATATGCCTTTAATGTGGGATAAAGGGCATAAGGAACAAAATGATTTGATCAAAATGATTTTTCTCTTCTTTTTAGCTCTAAATTTTGCCCGAGCCTCCCTTTTGAGTTTTCAACTCGATGAGCTTGCTCTAATTTTTGCCTAAGTCTCCCTTTGGTGTTTTCAACTTAGCGAGCTAATGAAATGAATTTTTGCCTAAGTTGCCCTTTTGATTTTCGACTTTGCAAGCTAATCAATGAATTTTGATATTTAAAGATTATTTCACTATGATTTGGGTTGCTGTTTTTCTTCATCTTGGGGCTCTAAACTTTGTCTTAAACTATTCCATTGAATTATTGGTTTTAGAGAGAAACCTTGTGAGGACATCGGGTCCTTTTTGAGATTGTTGCCTCTTATTGAGGAGTTATGCTTGATTTGATTTAGGTTACTGTTGTTCTTTGTCTTGGGGCTCTGACCTTTATCTTGACTATTTCATTGATTCTTGGTCTAGAAAGAAACCTTGTGAGAACATCGGGTTCTTTTTGAGATTGTTGCCTCTTATTGAGGTGTTTATTTTTTATTATCCAAAAGTGCAATGGGTAACTTTTTTGGATTGCCTTTTTGCTTCGACTGCTTCAACTGAATAGATCACCATTTAGTGTTCTTTATTGACTATCCATTGGTTAAGAGCGAGTGAAGCGGTTGCTGATGCATATACAAGAATACCTCAAGTCTTGATTGTTCCAAATAATGGTGGATTTCATGGTGAAATGCAAATGCTTGCCAAAATTCATTGATTTGATTTTGATTTTTTTTTCTTTCTTTTTTTTAACATGAAAGATGAAAATAGAGAAGTGCATATAAATGTTTTATTGCAAAAGGAGAATATAGTACAAAGACTCTGACTCATAAATGACAGACTTAGACTCCTTGGATTTTTGAACATGGATTATGAATATAGACTCAGACTCGAATTTGGATTTGGACTCAATCTCAGAAAGATTAGATTAGCTGAGCTTGAACGTCTTCATAACATGCTACTTGGGCAGAGGTGAGATGAGGTGAGGTGGGGGTGAGGTGGGGTTTGTCTTCTACTTTGGTGAAGATGCATGAAATCATGGCTTCAGGTTGAAAAGGAAGATGAGATCGAGGCATGTTGGTCTTAGCCTCAAAGGTCATAGGGTTTAGATTCTTCATCACTATTCAGATCAGTGGTGGAGAATTCAGGTTGAAATGATCCGCTTGGGATGTAATCTTCAACCCTTGATGCAGTTGCCACTAAGGCTTTGAAGGTGGGCAGGTATTGGGTTAGCAGATGGACTTGGTAAGCTGGGAGTAGGTTTTTGACAAGGATGTCTACCTATTCTTGTTCAGTTGGTCTGTTTATCATTTGAGCAGCTTTATCCCTCCTCCTTGTAAGGAACGTGGAGAATGACTCATTCGGAAGCTATTTGGTGGTTTCCAAGTTACTCCTAGTGACATCCACTTTACTGTTGTAATGATATTGCTTGATAAAGGCTTGATAGATATCATCCCATGTCCTTTTCTGACTCTTGTCTAGCGAAAGAAACCATCTCATGGCAGCATCGGTTAATGATTGTTGGAATAGTTGTGCAAGGAGCTCATTGTTAAGTCCCAAAGGTTGCATTGCCCCCACATATATCATCAGATGGGTCTTGGGGCAAGTGGTTCCATCAAATTTCTCAAGTTCAGGCATTTTGAAATTGGGTGGAAGTTTGACATCAGGGAACAAGGCTAAACTGTCCACATCAATTATCTTTTTGTGGAGCTTTAAGGATTTGATGGCTTTCTCCATTGCCTTAAATTTCTCCATAAATGTTCTCAAGTCAGGGTGAGAGAAAGCTTCTTTCCTTTGAAAAGGATTTGCAGGAGATGAAGTAGTAGGTTGGGTAATAATGCTTGGAACCTCACTGGTTTGAGGGGTATTAATAACAGTCTTTTCCTTGTCTGTAAGGTCAATAGTTGTTTTGGATGATGAAGTAGTGTTATTATGGGTTTGGGCCTGGTTCAGATTTAGGGTGGTCTGGTCCAAAGCTGTGTTTAGGTTAGTAGGTTTGAGGCTAGCTTGATTAACCATGGCCTGCACTTTTTTGATGATGAATTGCCTTTATTCTTCAAATTGAGTTTGTTGAGTATTTAGAATTACTTGAAAATTCTCCTCTTGTTTCTTAAGGAGACTGGTCATGAGTGTGGTCAGGGCATCCATATCAGTCGGATTGGCCATTGGTACCTTTAACTAAAATCAAAAGAAACCTAGTGAGTGGCGGGTGAGGATATGGAAAGAGTATATAGATTATGAGGAAAAAGGATCCCTTATTTGTGTTATGGGTCAATTGTCATTGGGCTTTGAGTATGATGGGCCAAAGATATTGGGCTTTGGAAATTTGCCAAGGTCTTGGGCTTAGAATTGCATGTTGTGCCAAATGTATTCGGCTTTTGAGAATTTCCTTAGGTATGATGGGCTAAGGTTTTGGGCTTTAGGGTTACATGTTGTGCCAAATGTATTGGGCTTTGATTTGTGGGACAAAGGTGATTGGGTCAAAAGTGTTTGACCCTTCTTCGGTTCAAGGCTTCATTTAAAATGAATGTATGTTGTGCAATATGGATGCATGATGAAAATACAAGGATTTTGCTTTATGGAACATACAACCTAAGGTTAGATTCTAGGTTCATTACATGAAAAGGTAAGGGTGGTTTGAATTGGGTACCCGTCACACTAGAGCAGCGATATACCTAACCACATGTGGTGCAAGGAGCCTCGCGTGGGTCCAGCAGTACGTGCATACTTGTTACACCTTTAAAAAGAATTTAAAGGATACGTCGCGGGCTGGATGATTTCACTATTGTGAATAGACCCAAGGAGGGTTACCTACTCGATATTACTTTCTATCCATTGTTTTCCTAGGAAACTAGGGTTTTGGACAAAGAATCCATATGTAATGATGCATGAAAAGCTATTTTGAAATTAAAGCCAAACTTTGTTTTTACCAAAAATAATCTGCTTTTATCTTTTATTTGAAAAAGATTCAATTGTCCCCAGTGGAGTCGTCAACTGTGAGGCCTCACCCGAGCACCGATCCGGTCTGCTAAGGGAATCAAAATATTTTTCGGGAGAAACTCCACAATTGGAACCCGCTGTGAGTTTTGAAAATTGAGTTTTGTATTTTGGCATTTGTAGAAGAGGTCGCCACTTTAATTTTATTTATTTTAATTGGAAAAATTAAAGGAAAACCCAATTTAAATTGACTCCAAAATATTTATCTTATCCCACTGGAAAAACACTAATCCACGAGTGACCAAAGAGGGCTTAGAGATCAGGTTTTGGCAATAACAGTTTAACGAAAAAGTCATTTTCTTTAGTTTGGCTGAAAGTTCAAAATAACTTTTATGTATCAAAGATGATTTTTATGCATGAATGAACGAGATTAAAAATGATGAATGAATCAGTTACTAATAGTGCAAGATTTATATGAATGACAGTTATTAAAGAAATAGACAATAAACAAAATAAGATAATAGGATCTTTCCTCTAACCCTTATGAGTACTAGGAAAAGTACATATTTCTCAATTAATTTAATAAAAGAAATTCATAAAAGACAATAAAGCAATAGAAGAAAGGTAAATAAAATATGAAAGGGAAAAATATTATTTAAAATATTTTGGAGTTGATGCCTTAAAGATTGGCATGTATGCGTATCCATTTGAATGAGAATCAAACCCCATGCAGTTCTCCCTTTTTGCGAATGAGGGGTTTACTCAAAAGAGGTTGATTTGGTTTATTAATTTAATTCATATTTTAAATTAATAAAATTTATATCTTTTCAGTTTTAGAACCAAAGAAAGATGTAAGAAAATGAATTCTAGATCTGAATTTAAAATTTTAAAATGCAAGAGAAAGGAATTTTACATTTGCTTTTATTGGCTTTCTCACGAATGGGGCGAGCTTAACTCCGGATTTGAACTCCACTTCGGATTAGGAACTTAAAATGAATAATAACAACTTTAAATTAAAATAATTTTGTTGGGTGATAGATTTGGATATAGAAAAGTGATTTTTGTATATCGAAACAATAAAGTTTTAGCTATAAATCAAACTAATTTCGGTCCATCCTTATTTCTGAAGAGAAAGATGTCTATTTATAGAGAAAGGGACGACCTGAAGGCAGCCGGTGGCATGCATAGCGTGCCGGCCTTGGGGGTAGTACGCGGCACAATGCGCTCTTTGGCAGCACGAGCGGCATGCTGCGTGCCGCGCGACATGCCGATCGCCTTGGCGGCACGCCTATGGCACCGCCCGAACCGGCTTAGGTTTGGTTCAATTTTCTGTCTGGATCGACTCGATTTTACGCTATTTTGGTCCATTTTGGCCTGTTTTTATTCGATTTGGACCTGATTTGATTCTATGAGTTCATAATTGAAAACCAGTCGTCTGAGAGTGTAATTTTAAGGATTCACACCTGCATTATTATTATTATGATATCATTACTTGTATCATTAATATCATGACATCATTACCTACATCATTAATATCATGACATCATTGCCTATATCATTAATATCATGATATTATTGTCTACATCATTAAAGTCATTTTGATCTGTAAAATAAAATAAAATACTAAAAATATTTTATAATTTATTTATAAATTGTTAAAACTATTTATTTCTCAAAATAAGTAATAATATTGTTAAATTCTTAATAACAGAATTAAAATTTGAATTTAAACAGGTAAAATAACTTTAAGAAAATAGAGTTATCATACGTTATCCTTCTATATTTATATGTATTTATACATTTGGAAAAAAATAAAAAAACAATATTAAGAAAGATAATCTGGACTAAGACTGCATTTGTACCTAGGATGAAACAAAATGAATTATTCTTGTCCTGCGTTTCAGATACTCTGAGATAGGACAAACTTGCTCAATATTAATGTGTTAATATGACTAGTGGGTGACTTATATTGGGGAATGACTCGTGAATTTTATGGTGGCTTGCTAACACATTGTTTGATCAAATTATGGAAAGGTCTAGATATATCATGACACTATATATTAGTTTTTCCAGCTATACCAGTTTTTAAAAAAAGGCCTACTACTTTCTAATGACTTATCTAACTACATTTCTTAGAACAGAATGAGAAACTAATAAATACCATATGACTATGGTCATTAGCTCCTTTCATAAAAGTGAGGCATTATCATAAGAACCCTTGACCTGATGACCATTGTTTTCACTTTATCATAATTTCCACTGTATAACATTATGTGGTGATGTGTGGTTGCTTGAAGAATATGATGAATTTAATCCACTTATTTAGTTGTTTATTAATTGATCTTGAATTTGAATTGACTGAAGGACTTATGTCATGATACAATGTATTCAATTTTAAGTGGTAGACCAAGATGAATTAGTGCAAAAAAGTAAAAAAGTGGATCTTGATGTCTAGCTTTAAAGATTTGGTATGACCTGTGTCCCCACTTTTTTTTTTTTAATCAAATGTACTTGGCCATAATTTTTAATGGAAAAACTAAAAATGACTAGCTATTTTACTCAATCAATGATACCAGACCTAAACAGCTTCTAATCCATCAATCTCTCTTTTCTTTTTCCTCACTCTATTGTTTTTTTTCTCTTTTTCCTCAAAAAATGTCAAAATTTTCATCTAGTATTCTCCCATTTTCCTGCGAAATTTTGATAAAAATTAGAAATTCCAGCCAAATGCATTAAATTGAAAAAATATTATTAGTTCGAATACTTAATTGTATGAGTGTTCATAATTCGGTTTGATCGGTTTATAGTAAATATTTTTAACCAACTAATAAAGTCGATTTTTAAATACTTCAACTCTTAATCAAATCAAGTAATACTGAAAAATATCAAAACCAAAACTATTTAGATTCGGTTTGGATAGTCAGTTTGGTCGGTTTGACAAAAGTAAAAAATAAATAAAATAAAAAATTGAAAAGATTATAGAAATTTAACAAACATTAAAATAAAAAACAATCAACCTTAAAAAAAAAAAAAAACAGATTTTAAGTTATATACTTGAAATTTTATAGCATAATAATAATAAATTAGAATAAAATATTATTCAAAAAGATAATAGGAATCAAAATATCAACATAAAAATCTTCAAAATATAAAAATTCAGTAGATATTTTTAACGTTTAAAAAATTTTAAAAATAATTTACATATTAATAAAGTACATATATAAAAAATACATAATTTTATTATATTATTGTTTCGTTTCGGTTTAACTGTATTATCATTTTTTTAAACCAAAACCAAACCAAAAAATTCGATTTATAAAAATTTTAAAATCGTAATCAATCATTAAATAATTTAAACCATAATTTTTTATTTGAATTGAATTGGATCAATTTGATTTAATTGATTTAGTTAATTTTTATGTAGTCCTACTTAATTGAAAAAAAATATGTTATAAATTAAAAAGGAAATATGACAAATTCTAGACACCAACATTATAATTATCCCTTCAAACTAGATATTGCAGGTGATATTTGTTCAACAAAAAGTCGTTATTTTATAAGGTTATTACTACCCCTTGGACAATAGTACTGCAAAGGCCAGTGGTGATGGAGACTAAAAGTAGGACAGGATTCTTTCAAAAAAAAAAAAAAAGTAGGACAGGATTCAGTTGAGTGACATGGCTCTTTTTGGCAAATTGATGAATTTGATTAGCTTTTTTTTTTTTTTTTTTTTTTTTTGCCAAATAATTTGATTAGCTAAAAGTGGGGAATTTTTACCTAGCCAGATAAAATAGAATATAGATTCTTTTTTCATCAAACAGTGACGTGCTGAGTTCCACTATCAAAATTTTATCTTTTTTTTTGGCGTTCTTTAAAGCTCATAATGTTCTTGGCATTATAATTAGAGATATGATTTTTATTTGTTAGTATTAATAATATAATATGAAAAAAGAATTTAAATTGGTTAAATATAAATATATTAAATAATTAATATAAAAATAGACTTTATAATTTTAATAGTTAATTTTTAAGATTAATACTCCTAAATTTATATTAAAAACGCAATATGATATTAAAGTTTAATCAATTATTGTACCACTTTCGTTATATTATAATTCGAACTGAGTTTAATTTTTTTTCTTAATCTAATATGAGTTTATCTTTGAATTAAGTAATTAATATAAAAATAAACTCTCTAATTTTAATAACTAATTTTTAAAATTAATTCCCTCAAATTTATATTAAAAGCATTAACTTGCAGCCTTGAACCTCTTAGGCTACTTCAAGTACTAGTAAACACTTTAAAGAAAGAATTTGCGGGCTAATAATCTACTATTTCCTTTAGGACATATAATACTAAAAAGTGGAATCCTAGGAATGATTCCTTATTTGTCACTATAATGGTAAGTGAAATTCTTAAATAGATTTAATTTATCACTTTATCTGTAAATTAAATTAATAAGAATAAAATACATTAATTAATAATGTTATATATAAGATTTTTCATTGTATCATTAATTGATGTGTTTTATTCTTATTATATTAGTTTATGAATAAGCTGGTAGACTAAGTATATCTAAAAATTTTTTGCTATAAAAAATTATGTCTACTATTTTATCTGTAAATTAAATCAATAAGAATAAAACATATTAATTAATGATGTCATATATGACATCATTAATTAATGCTAATTATTCTTATTAAATTAATCTATAAATAAGTTGGTAGAATGACTATACCTAGTATTTTTTATAGATTGTGACGGAGACTGATAGTGGGAAATGAGTCATGTGAGGCATATGAGTCGTTGGTACCCAAATGATAGTGTACCTGGAGTATTTTAGACCATAAGATGGATTTAACGAGATCTCAACCATTCATTAAATGAAATTTTTTAAAAGTTAGGAATTTTAGAAATTTTACTCATTAAATGGGGTGGGACCCAGTTAAACTTATTAAAAATTACTTGTTGATTTTTTTTTAATCTTTTCCAAATGTATAAAATCTTTCTAGTAATATTAAAAAAAAAATAAAGGTAAATAATTATTTAATCTCTAAAATTTAGCTTAATTAAATAATTCGATTTTATTTCTTAAAAAATTAATTAATTAATATCTCAATTTTAATTTCATCATACTATTTAAATATTTCGTTCAGTTTTTATACTTTTTTCCGTTAAATTTATAAAAAATAACTAAAATATCATTGTACATATAATAAATATAATTTTAATTTTATTATTTAAAAATAAAAAATAAAAAATTTTAAATTAATAAAATTATATAATAATCATTTAATTTTATAATAATTATTTAATTTTATTAATATAAATATTTTTTATTATATATAATAATTATATAATTATATAATAATAAATAATTTTATAATTTGATGATATTAAATATAATTA
>CATKHJ010381364.1:0-11743 GCA_949750685.1 Vernicia montana | reverse complement strand
TAGAGGTTTATCAGTGCAGCTCAAGTTTTATTATTCACTTGATGCTATAAGTCAATGTAAGGAAAGGATAATGTATTTTGATGATTGTATAATTAGTTGTAAGAAAACATATGTAAATAAAATTAGTGTGATATCTAGATGCTCCATGGTACCTAAGAATCATAAGTTAGTGTTGTAAATTATCTAATATGTATAATGATGCTAGTGAATGACGTAATGGATTATTTTGTATAAAAGTGTAGTTAATTATTGATGTGTGAGAGTGACCTTGAAAATAAATATTTATATATGAGAAAAATATTGGGAGGATTTGTATTGGCTGTGAAACTGAGAATATTAAGGGAGGAAAATTATTAGAAGTGTAACTTGCCTTGCAGGTTTTGTGTTCTGAGGAAACTTATGTGTACTGCCAGAATTGTACTGGTCTCTTAAAGTGATCGGGTTCTATGAGTTTTTAGTGGCTTTAGGCCTACCCATGCCCTAAGACCATCCATCCCAAAAGTGGGATGTGACATTAAAATTGTGATATAAACTCAATAAGTAAAGAATATACTACCATACTTGTGAGGCTAGGTCCAAAAGATGGCATATGATTTTTATGATGAGGATGGGACATGATTATCATTTGGCAATAGAAGCAAAGAATGCACATGAAGCTTGTTACAATAGCACATGAGATTAGAAGGATTTTTAGTACTATTAGATTATAACATATGAGTCTTATTATTCAAGGTTCTTGTTTATATAGGTCTTAACATCAGTTGGATCTTATATATAAACCTTTGAATTATGGAATAATTGAGCTTCGTATCGTCCATACTTAAGTACATTTTAGAATGCATTAAATTATATACATACATATATGTATGTATATATATATACATATATATATATATGTATATATATATACATATATTGGGAATTTCAATGGATCATGTACTATTAAGTTTTAGATTTCAGGAAAACTATTATACATAATAGTTCTGGAAGTTTAATAATTTTACACTATACATCTTATGGTAAAAATAATGTAGATATTGAAAATCATATAAATATATTCAATCAAGTTTAAGATCAGTAACTTATACATATATGTATAAAAGAAATTTTAGAATTTATAAGATCATGAAAATTAGGTTTAATATCACTTAGAACATAATTAAAAAGAATTAATTAAAGAAGAAGAATAGTAGCCATATAATCAAATAACTTTTCTATACTATAATCAAATGATATAAAGGTATACATATATATATGAATATTGTGAATTTTTGAACTATGGGCATTTACAATTGAACTTAGAGTTTTCATGTAATGCTTGTTTACGAAATTTAGGATCCTTTAGCTTGTGATAAATATAAGTCTTATTGACAAGTGGGATTATGGATTCATGAATTTCATATTCAATTGGCATATAGAGTTCATAGGTCTTAGAATCAAATGAGCTTGGTATGAATGAATAATTGAACAATTGGATTCTTGTGATAAAATATTAACTTTAGCAGAAATTGGGTCATGATTTGAGAGTAAAAACATATATGCATTACTCACCATGATAAAGGAAGCAGAGGCTTAATAGCATGACCGAGAGTAAGAGGCACATATGCATACTCACCTTGATAAATAAAAGCAGAGGCTTAATAGTTTGCCTGAAGTAGAGGCTCATATCTTGGAGCTTACTCCTGTGGTCTTGCACGAGACTGATCAGGTCTCATGGCTAGGTCTTTCTACTCTTCCTAAACAAGAAATTGGATATTGTACCTTATTCATAGGTACATTGTGTACAATGTATGATGTATTATCCCACATCAGTTAGGGGATTTCTACTTAGGGTTCTTGAACATTTAGGGTCATGGAATTCAACAGTAGCAATAATTGGTTTTCTTGATATACATGCTTTTCATCATTCAAATAGCTTTTATGGTTCAATTGTTTTACATGGTCTTATAGTTCATAAGAGAAAGGATTTAACAAGTAATTCATATACACTATTTTTATATTCTTTGCTTAACTATGAAGTCATGGTGGCTAAACATTAAACATAGGCTTGAATATATAAATGAGCTTATAATTCATACATAATTATAAATATAGATCTTAGCATATGTATAGATTTGAGAGAAGGTACTTAGGATTGCTAAGCTTTAAGGAATTTTCAAATAGTTCTTATAGATATTTATATATTTAGAAGGATATCAATGAATTGATAAAGGATTATTATGTTTCTTATATACATGGTTTCAAATATTGACTTGGATAGAATTATTCAATTAAAATATTCTTTAGAATTTAGATAAGCAAACTTTAAGGTTCAATACAAATCATGAATTCATTATTAAATTGACACACATTTGACTTTCCTTTTCATAATAAGATTAATTCATAAATGTGTTTTCTGGATTATCCTTGCTTGTGTCTTCAAGTTCAATTTGACTACAACTGCTGTCGGGGGCACAATATTACATATGATGACAGGGTGAAAAAAACAAAGAAAAGAGAAGACAAACAACAAAAGAATGAGATAAGAAAAACAAAGAGGGATGTTGGGATACCCTACCCTTACCCACCCCGAGTTCAATACCACCTCAAATGGACCACCCTTGAAGCATCCTTAGCAACAGAAGGCCAACTGCCCTTAGTTGAAATAACAAAAACAATGTGACTAATGTGGAAGTATCCGAGTAGGGTCAAACCTCTATAAAGCCAAAACCACAAACCTAAAACACTAGAAAAGCAAATACCTTTCTTTTCTTGAAAATCTAAAAATCGAATCCAGAGGGAGATTCAATTCCTTATCCCCTAAGAGCCTAGCCATTAAGAAACAAAGAGCCAACCAAACTGGAAGTCTACCAAACTCCTTCTTTGTTTGGGAAAGAACCAAGACGAAACCAAGATCCATCATCCTTAGTAGTTGAACTCCCTGTGGGCAAAGCATTTGCTAAACAACATCCTTTAGAAGATGAAAAAGAAAGAATAAAAAAGAATAGTCCCGCTAGGTGTTCTCCAATCGTTGCCTAGACAAAAGTTAGGGATGTGATTGAAAATAACTGGTTGGAAAACCTGAAAGGGCTAATCAATAATAGATATAATATTCAGACCTCGTCACAGTTGTTCTTATATTAAACAAAGAGATACATGTTAAGGATAAGAAAGAAACATGTTTATGAAGAGATTTTATCTACGAAATGTATTGTCAAACAATTTGAATTATAGAATGTCAGCTCATGGACTCTGGTTTGGTTAAGTTCCCCTGTGATTGGTAGTGGACCAGCTTCAATAAGTTTGGTTAAGTATGAGGTAGATGAAGAGCAAATGAATCAATAAGCTTAGAGAGTATAGGTTAGAGCAGTTGTGTTCAGGGGGCATGTAATCTAGCAGTGTGGCTACATCGAGATCAGAAAGTGGCGGGCAAGTTCTCTAAAGAATGTGAGTATCTAGTAAAGTACCTATCATGGGGGCAACATTTAGGTTTGCAATCAAATCTATAGAAAGAAAAAAAAAGAAAAAAAAAAAGAGAAAAAAAAAGAGAAAAATAGAAGGGGAAATAATAATAGCTTGCTAAGTTGAAAACTCGAAAGGGCGGTTTAGGCAAAAGTTAGGGCAGACTCGCTGAGCCGAAAACCTGAAAGGGCTGCTTAAGTAAAAGTTAAAGTAAGAAAAGAATTGAAAAAGAAAAAGAAAAAGAGTGTGAGAAAAGAAAAGAAAGGATTTGATTGCAAACCTCCAGCTATAGGGTTGAGGTTCTGTAGGTTCACTTAATGACGCTATTTCAACTGTAAAAGTGAAAGATTCCCATAAGGCAATGACGAGAACCTTTCTATACTTAAGCGAGTTAAAAGTAATGCATAGTCACACATACAATCATGCATACATCAATCATATAGGAAGTAGAAATTATATGCCACGTACATCATATCAAAGAAAAAAGGAGCATTTGCATCATAATGAGTGCTAGCATTTTTTGCATAAACATGTTCCGTTTTGTAGATAGTGCAAGAAGAAAGAAGAAAAATACTGAAAATAAGAATAAAGTATAGTGTGAAGAGTGAGCTACAGAAAAAGACAGCCACAAATGGCACGGTCCCAATGACTAGATATTGAAGAGTGGAGCCTCAATGGCACAGTCTCAATGACCAGAAGATGATGAAATAGTCATAAAGGTATGGTCTCAATGGCCAAGTAATGAAGAATAATGAACAAAGAAATAAGAAAATGAAGAATGAGCCTAGAGGGCACTACTCTAATAGCTGACAAAAATGAAGAATGATAAAGAAGTAAAAGGAACGAAGAAAACCTTAATGGTAAAGTCTCAATGATTATGAGAAGAAGCATAATGCTAAAGTCATAATGGCTATGAAGAGAGCTCTAATGAGCAGTAATGGGCCAAGGAAAATCCATTACACCTATTAGGCCAAGAAAGCCTAATAGGAGCCTTAAAGGTAAAGTCTTAATGACTATAGAGAGAGGCCTAATGTCGAAGTCTAAATGGCTATATGGAAGGAGCTTAATGGAAAAGTCTTAATGATTGTAAGCAGAAGCTTAAATACTAAGGTCTTAATGACTATGAAGAGAGCTCTAATGAGAAGTAATGGACCAAGGAAAACCCATTGCACCTATTAGGCTAGGAAAACCTAATAGAAGCCTTAATTGCAAAGTCTCAATAAATACGAAGAAATCCTTAATGTGCAAGGTCACAATGTCCCTAAAGGAAACCTAATGGGCCTGACCTCAATGACCAAATGTTGAAGATAATGAAACAACCTTAATGGCGTGATCCCAAGAACTGAGTGACGAAGTAGTCACAATGACTATCTCACTGAAAAGTGAAGAGGAAAGGAGCCTCTGCAACCTGATTTCAGCGACTCAACCAGCGACGACGCCTTAATGGCAAAACCCAGGTACGTTTGTGTGCGTGTGTAGGCAAGAAGATTAAGCTGGAGTTGGTTCGTACTTTACCATACCTTGTGAAGCTAAATAAGCCAAAGTGGAGGCAAACTGTGAATGCTTAATTTTCAACCCTAGATCCTGATGATGAGAAACAGTTTGTTTCTGCTTGGAGATTGGTTCACAATGCGGTTTTTTGAGTTAAATTGAAAGGATTTTTGGACTTTATTGAAAATAATTTGGAAAATGATTTGATTTAGACTTCAATTGGATTTCTTTGGTTTTAATGTGTTAAAATCTTGAAATTTGGAGGTTTAAAATGAATTTTAAAAAATTACACTTTGATCCACAAGGGAGGAAAAATTACGATTTGGTCCCTAAAGAGGAAAAAAAATTGAAAATTTGCTCCTTGCTAAGTAGAGGGCGTGTGGCCCCACTATGCGCCCAAGCATGGACACGTGCCCCCCTACCCCATATGCCCCTTGTGTGCTGACAGAACTGATTTTTTAGTTTTTCAAATATTTTTTAGTTTTAAAATATTTTAACCACCCCAATCCCCTCAAAATATGTTCTGAAAAGATTGGGGAGGATACAAAAAATCATTGGAAATCATATTTTATTTGAAAAATAGGAAATCATTTGAAATATCTTTAAAAATGGAAAAATCATATAAAAAGGAATTTTTTATCCAAAATTAAAAAGGAGGCCATTTTGATGGAAAAGCAATTAGTTTTGAATATCGAAAAAGGATTTTGAAACCTCTCTCTATCTACTGAAACTCAAATTTTCAAATAGAATCAAAAGGAAAAATAGAAAAAACTAAGAAATTAAATTGAGAATCATCACCCAAGCAAGAAAAAGGTATGAATTGATTTGATCAACCTGAGGGTTAATCCTCACCTACCAAAGACTTCCATTGCATCAAACCCTTCAATGGATTTGATTTAGCCAAGGGATAAGTAGTTTAAAGGAGGATTTTTAATTTAACTTCAATTATTACTATTATTTGCATATTTATGTATTCATGTTCATATTTATTTGCAATTCAATTTGATTCGATGTTTTTATGTTAATTTATTTTCTATTTGATTGTTATTATGAGGAATACGAGAGGATCAGAATAGGTTTTTGATTCTTTCCATTCCAAATTTAAATTCATGTGTGTTATTTATTTATTTATTTTTATCACATTCTTTCATTTTGTTAGATTGTTCATATATTCATATTTTCTGTTTGTTTTTAATTCTGTATTTTTTATTTCATTGGATGATAATTGCTATGTTTATGATGGCATAAAGAGGCTTAAAACCAGATCTTGATCTTCTTTATCCCAACTTTCAATTGTAAATAGAGTTCATTTAATTCTATTAGTTATATTGTATGTTTGCTTAAATTAAATATCTATATATATGTATTGTTCATTTGATCTTTCATGATAATGTGTTCCTTTGGAATGAGATGTATTTGTAGATTCTCATAAAGACATTAAAGCCCAATTCGGCCATCTTCAATCTGAATTTCAATCCAAAACCTGCTAATTTAGTTTAATTAGATTACTTCATTTTTATTTTAGTTATTATTGTGTTTGTAATTAAATATCATTCACCTTTTGAAGGATCCCCATTCCTTTAACCCCAATTTAATGCTTTAGATTTAGGATTTAAATGATTGGTCACATAAATGCAAGTTGGTAATTAGACCTTTTATCCATAAAATTTGAATTAAAAAGAATCAATCACATAGAGTTGCATGATAAAACTTAAGCAAATAATTGGTTAATAATTCAACTAGTATGTATGTCTAGGTTGCTTTTATGTATGCCTTTAATTCTCAAATATGTTTTGTGTAAGCATGAATATTGATGAATAAATTGGTAGAAATAAGGCATGTTTAGGACCAAATGGGCTAGGAAGGCATGTGACATGATAGAAACCCACCAATTGTCTAAGGTATGACAAATTGGTAAATTCAAAGCACTAATACGGCTAAGCATTGTTTGAGGCATGTTGTAATGTTAAATAACGCACCATATGTAATGGATTGATCGATGATGTGCAATAAACTGTGATGTTAGTATAGTCCAAATAACCTAATGAAAACATGCATTAACGAGACCAATCAGTGGAAGCCAGCTTCACAGCTGGGCGACCTGGGTGCCTAACACCTTCCCAAGATCGTACCTAAATTTCTTACTCAGAATCTCTGATATGGGTGATTATCTAATAAGCTAGGGATCCTAGTCACCATTTTCCTAGTTTTTAAAAACTAGGTGGCAACTCCTTTCTCTGTTTTGGGCCCCTTCCTTGGCGTTTATCTCCCAATGTTCTATTAGAAAGCAGTGCAAAGTCCATCCACCAAGAGCCATAAATTTGGTCGTGACAAATATGTTTAGCAATTTTTTTGATAGGCAATTTTACAAAATCATTCTTTCGTTGTTTTTAGATATCACAACAATGAAATTGCATAATCAAATACATGTTTACTTATCTTCATTTATGATCATGGCATAAGTCATAGACCATATACTTTCTCTATATTGATCACATATAGAATGATATGGAACAATAATAAACCTACTAATTCAATATGCATCTGTAAGGCCTCTCCTGAGCACTAGTCCAATCCGCTAAGGAATCGAAATGCTCATTTGGATTTAGTCTCACAATTCTTGCTCACGCTTATTTGATTGATTTTTAAAAATTAATTTTTAGGAGTCGCCACCTTAATTTATTTTTATTTGGGAAAATATAAGATAAAACCCACTTATTGACTCCATTTAATTTATCCCAAAGGAAAATGCACTAGACCTTCGAAATCAAAGAGGATTAGGGGACTAGGGTTTTTGGTTTATTTTAAAGAAAGTTTAGTTTGGCTTATTAATATAAAAATAGCTTTGTTGAAAAAATATTATTTCTTGAAAAATTAAAATTAATGAAATGACAGTTAATATGCAAGAACAATTAAGTTTCATTCATTCATTCATAAATAAAAAAAATAAGAACAAAATAAATTAAAATTATAACTAAAAGCAACAATTAGGGGATATCTTCTTTAACACTTATGGGTTATAGGAAGATCATACATTCTCCAAAAATAAATAAAAAAAAAAAAGAAGGAGGAGGTGATTGGTGTGAACCCTCAATTTTGCACTCTCATGATGCAGCCGCAGCTTGACACCTGCAAAGTTTAATGCGCTACGTAGAGCTAGTATGGCAGGGGTCAAGAGGGCAGCGCCCCCTTGAAAAAATAGATTTTTCAGGCATAATACTACAAGAAGACTGACACTTTTTTTATCCTGACTGGACTTTCTGTACCAGGCAATATTTTCCCAGAACCGACCAAAATTTTTCCAAATCTGACTGTCAAATTATCCGATAATTAATTTCGAATCCACCGATATTGACCGTTAATTTTTTAGAATTCTAAAAGCCTCGAAAACTGACCTAAGAACCCCGAAAATTGACCCGAAGAACCGAAGCCTGAAAAATCCGAGCCGCCATGTGGCTGGCCACCAGGACAGCCTGCGAATCACAGCACCGTTTGGCGGCTATAGCAAAAAAAAGTGGCAGACGCGCCAAAACCCTCACAGCCTCCGCAGAACCTTTGGCGCATCCTCACTGACGTGTTCGACATGCATTGTACAGACACATGTCAGTGCGTCAGTCTAGCGTGGCAGGGTCCGCCATTCAGACCGGCGGACCCGCCATAATTTTTGGCGGATCCACCGGAATGTTTGGCGGACGGCTACTAAATTTACTTGCGGATCCGCGTGGAGGCTAGCACAGATCCGCAACCAGTCTTGGAGGCTGATCCTTATGCGCAAAAATTCAAATTTTGCCCTTCTTTTCAGCCCTTTTTGGTCTTTTCACTCCACCCCACTTTACCTATAAATAGGCCACTCCTCCTCTTCATTTCAGATACCAAGAGTTAGTATTGAATTTTCTACTACTCTCTCTCTCTCTCTAATTAATTAAACTCTCTTTTATTTTAATTTAGTCTTCACTCAATTTGGTCAATTAATCATTTTATTTAATCACTTTAACTAATTAATCATTTTAATTAATTAAGAATTACGTAATTAAGTAATCAATCATTTTAAATTAATCTCCCTTAAAGGTTAATTTAATCCAATCCACTATCAAATCCCCATTTTTCGAAACGAAACGAAACTCCATCCGGTAAAACTATCCACCCATCACAAATTTCTAAAAAGAAGGTATAATCCCTTACCCTCACTCAAACCCCAAATCAAATCAATCCAATCAAATTGATCAACCTCTAAACCCTTTCACCTCACCGTGGAATGAACTACGTGGGTTTTGATCCCCGTTCAAAGGGGTACGTAGGCACGCTTGGAATCTAAATCCAAGTCTCAAATCCGAATCCCAATTGATCCCCTTTCCCCTTTTATTTTTCATGTAAATGTCAGTTTATGTCTTTCTTGTAAATTTTAATTAATGCAATTAATTTAATTATTTTGGAGTAAAGGAGTGACCGTGTGATTTCCCTAGTACCCACAAGGGTTAGAGGAAATACTCTCCTTTAAATTACTTACTCTTTATTTTCAATTCTCCATATACTCATAATTATGCCATGTTCATACATTATAATCGTCATTAATACTCGTCAACCACGAAATCAATTTTCAAGTCAAAACAAACTTAAAAGCCAAATTGAGATTATTTTAAAACCAAAAACCTAGTCCCCGAGCTCAACCTGGTTTGAAGACTAGTGACTTTATCCTTTTGTTAAATTAATCAAAGATTAATGAATTGGAGTCAAATTGGGTTTTTCCTTTTCAAAAAGCAAATCAATTTTTTGAATGATAGTCGTTCAAATCGTGAGCACCAAATCTCGTACCTAAACTCCCTTAAAAATCGCTCGCCTTTCCTTAAGGCATTTTCTCAAGCTAGGGTAGGGGCGTTCGAGCAAGGCCTCATAATTGGCGACTCCGCTGGGGACTAGTTGCCACCCTTTTTCAAATAAAAGGAAAGCAAAAATAAGAGGATTACTATTTGGTTAGGATTTTTTCCAAAATAATCTCCATTTGGCACTTAAGTTTAATTTGACTTTCATGCATCATTTTGCAAAATAAAGGCTCTTTGCCTAAACCTAGATTTAGGAAAATTTTTGGATGGTGAGTAGCATTAGCTCAACAACTCTCTTTGAGTATGTTAGGGGATAGCGAAAGCATTCCACCCCGAGATGAATCCCCGATCATTTTGGTGGTGTAACAAGCAATCCGTACTGTTGGACCCACTTGAGGCTCTTTGACTCACATATGGTTAGGTATATCGATGCTCTAATGGGACGAGGACCCTTAAACCAAACCACCCTCCACCCTTGTGCATATAGTTGCCTTAGCCTTGGACTTTAGGTTCCATGTACCATAATAATCATGACTTTTGTGCATATATCCATGAAACCTTTTTTTTTACATGCATCATAACCCTATCATGCATACATAAACATAAGAAACTCGAGAATAGAGTCTTATCACCCTGTAAACCAAAATTGATGTTCTGTCAAACAAAAACTTTTCAACCAATAAACCTGGTGAAGGGAATCCTTTTCTCAATATACCATTGCATCCATTTATCCTTTTCTCAGTTTAAATTCTTACCTTTCCTTTCCCTTTAATTTTAAAGGTACCAATGGCCAACACCTTTTTCGCCAGCCTCCTCAAGAAACAAGAGGAAACTTTCCAAACTGCACTTATCACCACCCTCAAAACTCAAGCCAATTCATTCACCAATGCTCTCAGTACCCAATCTGCCAACTTCACTAATGCTCTTAACATCTAACACCAATCCATCCTCAACCAGGTCAGGGAAATGATCAATGCAACCACTACTCCTGCTTTTACCGAGCCCACTTCCACCCAGGCCGGTACTAGCCATGCTCCTACTTTCACTCCTCCCATTATTGATCTGACTGATAAAGGGAAAGCTCCTGAAACCCCTACCTCTCAAGCTTTGGACTTAAATGCCACTGCCCCCTCTCCCACTGTTAATCTTTTTCAAAGTGGAGACCTTTCTAGCTTTCCCGAAGCTAAAAAACTGATGGAAAAATTCAAGGCCATGGAGAGAACCCTAGAGAACATCAAAAAGCACGAGGACATGACAAATGTTAACTCCCTAGCTTTTTTTCCAAATGCAGGGTTTCGCCTAAATTTAAAATGTCGGCCATAGATAAATTTAATGGCACCATGTGTCCCAAAACTCATCTTAAAATGTACCTGGGCGTTATGAGACCTTTTGGAGTGGATGACGAGCTCCTTGCTCAGTTATTTCAATAGTTTATGACTGGAGCTGCAGTTAAGTGGTTGTTAGATCTTAACCAAAATCATAAGAAAAGTTGGGATGACATATGCAACACATTTGTTAAACAATACCACTATAACATTAAGGTGGATGTCACCTGCAGAGATCTTGAAACCACTAAATAAGGACTAAGAGAATCCTTCACTGCGTTCCTTACGAGGTGGAGGTCCAAAGTAGTGCAAATGGTAAACCACCCATCTGAAGAAAAGAAAATTGACATCATTGTCAAGAATCTCCTCCCCCAATACCAGGCTCATCTACACACTCAGTATCTCCCAAACTTCAAGGCTCTCATCGCCACTGTCACCAAGATCTAGGATTTGATCCAATTGGGATGAATTAAGGATGAATCCTCTAGTTTGAGGTATCACAAAAAAAATAATTACACTACTAATGCCACCAACTCCACCACCCAAAGAGGAGGGGACGTAAATGTTGTCTCTTATTACCAGCCGATGAGGTTAGACTTAAGGAGGACTTTCTCTGAGCTAGGCATACCCCTCAGCGTTGTTTACAAGAATGCCGTAGAGTCTCAT
>CATKHJ010381099.1:0-18129 GCA_949750685.1 Vernicia montana | reverse complement strand
AATTTTTTTAAAATAAAGTCTTTAAAAGTTATTCATAACTTTATAAACTCCACATAAGTTATTAAAAATTCATAAACTCTGCAAAAGTCATTTACTTAAAAAAAATCTATAAAAGTTTTAATTGAATACACTCTCCTTAGTGTCAACTTCTAACAAAAATGTGTAGCACTGGCTTAAGTTAGATCATACTCGAAAAGGTTCCTATTCAGTTATAACTTTATAAAAAAAAATGTTCGTGCCCGAATATTAAAATTATATTCTCCTCTTGTTTGAAAATTGATTGGTCTAAATTAAAACGAAATCTAGGCTCCACATGACCAAAAGGCTTACCTAATCCGGGGACTGGAACACTATATATACAAAATGTACTAACAAAAAGTCATATATTTCCTATTTATATTTTGCCAACTCTAGTTCCCGTGATTTAATAATTGATACGACCCACTCGATACGTGAAATTAAATGAGTTGTAATGAATTAGCGGATCGATTCGTTTAAATAGTGTAATAAATGGGTCAACTCATTTACTGACACAAACGTGTTAAACCTCTACCTTAACATGAAAATTTTTCGTATTTGGCGAATCGGGTTAGCGTGTCATGACCCGCTAACTCGTTATATATCATTTAAATGGATTGTGTCGGGTTCATGACCAATATACGACTTAATTAAATAAACAAGTTATACGTGTCGTGTTAGGGTGATACAATTAATAAATAGATCATGTTCGTATTGACATTAATTATATCATCTGAGTAGGTCAACACGACACGAACACGACCTACCAACACATTTTGACAGCCTTATACCAAATTAAGCCATATTGGGGTTGGATATGGAACCGCTTATTAAAACTTCTCTTAGTTATGAGGAGCTGAAAATCCTTACTAAATGGGTTTGACACGATGGATCTAAATTAGCTTTGAGTTGCATCCAACAGTTCAACTAAACGACTCTTAAAACATCAATAATTATGGGTAAACTTTAGAGACAACTGAGAATAGGCCCACCCTACATTGGCCTGAAAAGTTTATATATGCAAAATTGAACCGTTGCAGAAGAATTCAACCAATTTCAATGAAATGAAAAATAACAGAACAAAAAGTGTTAAAGTTAGAGGCTTTGGCTTTTACTTTAATGGCAGAAGCAACAGACAGAAAAGGAAAAGGACATTCAAATGGAGTTCACCCTTTTACTGGATAGCTTTATTTTGCTTTCTTTCTTCCTTTCCCCTTTTTTTTTTTTTTTTTTTTACAGTTACCTATAGTTGTACCCTCCCAAAAGTCCAAGAAACACAAACAATACTAACCAACAATCAATGTGGATTTGCAGAAAACATAAAAGAATTACAGAGAAATAGAGGAAATGCAAAATTCAAACTAAGAATCAACTTTTTATTAACCACACCTACCAAATGAACATCTAGTTAAACATTTCTTTTTAATCCTCCCTTCATCGTTGAGAAGACCAGTCTCAGACAGGATTCATAAAAATGAGACAACAAAAACAAGACATCTTTAACATCCAAATCATATTTAAACTGGAAAACAATTGACTCGAGTCACAACAATGACGTCTGAAGGAGAAAAAAAAAATTAGGAAAGAAAAGCTCGAGATTTTTTAAGTCGACAGCCAATCTTTACGGATATCAAATGTGTAGTTGATCTCCAAGTAGCATTTGTTGTCATCATCAACAAACTGAAAAAGTGAGAAAGAACATTGGAAAAAGACTAAGTACAAGCAGCACTGATGCAAGGCAAACACCCTTGATGACTTTAATAATTACATATAAAAAGAGCATGCCCTTCTACCCAAAAAAAAAAAAAAAAAGAGCATGCCCCCACAAATTTGAACTTTGACATGAATAGTAACAACTAATCAAATTGAATCATGCAGGTGAGAAGGTAATTAAGTTAGCCGTACTCAATGTTCGGAAACAACTATGATACAACCAAGAAAAAAAAGGCAACACATTCACTTTTAACAGATGAAGAAACTATTCATTGCATCATTTTCAACTTTATTTTGAATGCAGGTGACCCAAATACATTTGGTCATATGAATTAGCAGAGCACAAAAAACAAAATGAAGATAAAAAAAAATATGTAAATGCTCATAGCATTTCGAAATCTAACAAGTATCAGAACACGGTTAAGACTATATCTAGGAGCTTGGCATAATTTGGAAACATTGGAAACTGGTGGAACTTACCTTACTTTTAGCTGTATATGATCCTCTAGCAAATATACCAGATGGAGTAGTTTCCTCAAGCATCTCATGAGTGTAAGGCTCTGCCTGTGGACTGAAGGTTCCAAGCATCTCCTTCGTGCTATCCACTGTTAAGCAGAATCATACAAAAGTAAAATCATTCTTTCATGAAAACATGACAGAGGTAAAGGGAGAAGGACGGGGACGATGGATAATGGAGGGAGAAGATTACCCTTGACACCAGTTTTCCAAACTGTGTTAGTGTACTTGAGGCCAGATACTATGTTTTGCCCAACCTGAAAAGTGAACTGCAGGCTATAGCGGCTGCCTTCTTTTAAGGTAAACCATATGCCTTTAGGAGTTCCATTCTCAGGAACAGAAAGAACAATATCAGGTCTACCAGGGGATTTGATTGCAAGGCTCAGGATTTTAACTTCTGGATCTAGAGTTTCTATATAGTTATAAGACATAAAAGAAAATATCAGAGATACAAAGAAATTTGATCTCTGCTATTTCTATAATTATACTGCTTGACACAGTCCGAAAAGGTAATTAAAACAGGAAATTTTACTTAAATATATATAAAACTATAAACTTTGATTGATGAAATGCATATGGAAAATGGAAAAATTGAAGCTAATAAAAGAATAGTCCATAATGATATATGAGAAAAGAAAATTGTTACAAATTGTGGAAAAAGAAATCATTCTTTGGCAAAATTTCAATAAATTATTTATTGCTTAAGCATAAAAATCAACTTGCTTTGATTTCTAATCTTTCACAAAGGTATTTTTTGCGTTCTCAAAGAATACTATAAGCAGTCTTTTAAATCAAAGAAATACTCATTACAAGACATCAAGAACACTACACTTGCCCACAAAATGCAATTTAGAAAAGAAATTAAACCATGCTAGAGATTTAACACATTCCTAAAGAAAGCTCTGGCTTGCTATCAATTACAAGGAAAAAAAGAAAAATCTGAGCAAATTAAACACAAAATCTCCAAAATGGTTCATTCTCTCTCTAGAATGTAAAAAAGCTGAAAAAGATTGATTTAATTACCTCCAACAGCATTAAAATCCACACTTCCAAGAAGCTGTTCTTTCCACCTCCTCAAGCTTTCATCATCCTGTAGTCTCAAAACCACAAAAACAAGAAAAAAGATATGAATATAAATAAAATTTCAGAAGATGGAAATGAAATCAATAAATGAGATTAAATTTAACCTTATCTTTTTCAAGTTGTTCTTTGAGAGTGTACTGAGGACCCAACTCAATCTTCCTTTCTTCATCCTCTTCTTCTTCTTGATCAGTTGCATAAATAGAGCTTTCAGAAGGTTGTCTAGTCATACCAGTTTTGAATTCTTCTTCTCCATCAATAGGTGCTTTTTGTGGAGTTTTTGTTTCTGTAACTTCCTCATTGCCTTTTTCATCACCCATGATTTTGGAACTTGATTCCACACCAACAGCCAAAGATATCAAAAACCCATTAAAACTAACAAAAACAGAGGACACAAAATTCTGTATCTCACTCAATTACTGTTAAAAAAAAAAATTAAGACATTAAAAAAGGAAGAAGAACCCAAAAGGCAAAGAAAAATACAAAAGAGAAGCCAAAACCCAAAAACCAACAAATATGAGATAACACAATTATATATATATATTTTATAAAAAAAAAAAAAGGAGAGAGAGTACTGGGGGGTCAAAGAATCTTAGACAGCTGAATAGAAGACAAAATCAAGAAAACCCACAGAGGATAAGCCCTTGAAACAAGAAAAGACGGTAAGAAAAGAGAGAGAAAATAGGGGTTTGTTACTCTGTTTTAGAAAGTTGAAACAGAGAGAAGGAAGAAATGGTCATGCGGTGATCCGAAATTATATGTATAAACTCAACAAACACAAATCAACAATCAGCAATGTGTATGTGTATCTGTATGTGAGACAGAGGGGTGGAGAGATCGTGAAGGCCACTCCTGTACTAGGATCCACGAAGACCATGATTTGAGGAAACTCCTTTAATTAGTATGCATATTTTTATGAAGCAGAGACAGACAGACACGTATATAGAGAAAGAGAATATTAATTTTTTTTTTTCATGAGGTAATATTTACAATGCAAGCTACTAATGTTAACTATATCATTTACAAATATTATAATTTAAATAAGACAGATATTAAATTAAAAAAAAAAAAAACTAACTCAAATTGAGCAGAAAATAAATTCAAACCATTCGAATTCGCTTAAGAAGACAGAGCTTGAACCTGTGACCTCTAGATCACGGACCCTCCGTCTTTACCGTTTAGGATAGGTCGGTTAGGTCTCGTTGGCAAAAAGAGAGTATTAGATAATAGACAGTCTATGTTTGAATAGATAGATACCCTTTTGACCCTTTCTATTCTATGGTTACTATGATTGGAAAAGAGAAAAAGCTGCATACAATTCATATGGTTAAAGTTGCAGACTTGACTTCTTGAAGTACAGGAGTTTTCGTTGCTAACTCTGTGTTGTGTTGATTTTCAACTTTCTTTTTTTGGTGTCAAATTTTCTATTTTTAATACTTTTTTTTTTTTGAGGGGATTCTATTTTTAATATTAATATGTAGAGAGAAGTTGAAAAAAAAAAAAAACACTCACTAACATAGTTAATATTTAATCATTTGATATATAATATCAATTAAAAAAATATTTTTTTCTTAATATAAAATTTCACCGGACATTATTAGATTCACTTTTAATTTACAATTTAATTTTAATTCTTATAAAATAAAAAAAAAATTAAGTTTTAAATCTCAACCATATAAAATTTTCTATACTCCTAGCAAATCAAACGAATTCATAAATTTAAAAATCTCCAATTTAATATGCAATGTATTACAAATTTGAAAAAATAATGCATAATGGTTTTGATACAATGATATTCTTTTTAGAAAATAATAGTACAAAATATAATTTATAATTTATAATTAAATCTATATATATATATATATAGTGATTTGATATTTTTATTAAAATAATTGTGATTTTTTTTTCAAACATTTAGATCTATATGATTTGCTCCATGATATATTTTTCAGTGTCAAATGCAGTAATACTTCTAATATTTAATAATTTTTTATAAAATATCAATTAAAAAAAATATTTTTTCTAATGTAGAATTTTACTAAACACTAAAAAACTCGGTTTGTTATAAAATTAAAATTTTAATTAATTATAAAAATTAAAAAAAATAAGAAAAAAAAATAGTAACTTTAAAAATTAAAAAATTTTCAAAATCTTAAATTATACTCGTGCAAAAAATATTTAAATATATAATAAAACAAATCACAAATCTAAAAATAAATTAATTGAAAAATCTATTACAAGGTAATTTTATATGTTTTCCTCCTCTAATATATTAATTGAAAAATCTAGACGAACATCCTTCTACACGAAACCTTCTTTTCTTTTTTAACTTTTAAGGAAGAATTCCTTAAAAAAAAAAAACTTTTAATGAAGAATTTTGCCCATTAAATACATTAAAATTTGATATCTTTTCCTTTTGATTAAAATTCGAACTCAAAACCTTTTAAATTTATAAACGATTCGAGTACCATTAATAAAGGATTTTGGTGAAATTTCAATCTTCTTATTTTTCTCTTATTAACCAAAAGATTGTACCTTCAAAATTTTTTTTTTAGGAATTACCTTCAAAGTTCAAATAGACTTTATTAAGGGCTTCACAAGTGCTAAGAGTATTTTTAATGGTGCTTTTTATTTTAAATAGCATATTTTATTCAATAAAGAGCACCTTACTTGATAAAGAGTAGGAAATTTTATTTAACTCCAACAGATTCTTTATATTTTGCTCTTTATTTTACTTTATCCTATAAGTATTAATTTTTTTATTTTTTTATTTTTTAAGTTTGTCCAATAAAAAAATATTACTAAAATTATATATAATAAAATATATGGAAACTTGTGTAGCATTAATTAAAATTAGAATAGAGAGTGATATTTGACTCTCTAGATGTGGAGAGTCAAATAAACTCTCTTCTTTATTTTTTAAAGATAAAGAGTCTATTGAAATTTTATTTTTTGAAATAACTTTTTATAATAAAGAGTTTGATATATATGAAGAGTGCATTGGAGATGTTCTAAAGACTAACAAAAAATAAAAGATCATAATAGAGCCATATTCTCCCATTAGATACATTATCAGAAATGTATAATGTATTAAAATATTGAAAATATAATGTATAACAGTTTGGTCATTCTTAAAAAAAAATACAAATTATAATTTATAATTGGATGGAGTTGAAATATATTTATACAGAAGTAAGGAGACCAAATAATTGAATTCGCAAGTAGATATAGTAAATGATTAATAATTTAAAATTAATTGACCAATAAAGTTTTAGTTTAGTGGTAATATCAAAATTGAGGTCCTGAAATTTAGATACTATTTAAAATAAATAATGTATAAGAATTCAATTCAATTGAATTCTATTAATAGAATTATTGAATTCTCTTTAAAAAAAACAGAATTATCAAATTGAATTAACAAAATTCAATTTAATTAATGATTGTGGTCATATATTCGGAATAAATTTTTAAGTGATAGAATTTATTATTTGGTATAATTGAAAAGTAAAAAAAAAAATTGAATTTCTCATTTTACCCTTATATAGAAAAAGTCATATTTAATTTAAATGAGAATATTTTAGATTTTTAATAGTGGATTTCATTAAATGAACTGGATTCTTACAAAATTATTTCCCCTTATTTAGAAACTTAGATTTTACAAAAATTCAATTCAAATAAATTCTATTTTATCAATTTTCATATTTAGAAAGAAATAATTTATAAAATTCAATTATTTTAGTATAAAAAATGAAATGAATTCAAACTAAATAAAAATCATATTATTTCACAAAAAAATTAATTTAATTAAAATTTGATTTATCATCAAATTACACAAACATATATATCATAATTAGTCCAAATTCCGCGCAATGTAAAATTATATTAAAATTATATTATATTTATTTATTTTTTCCTTGAATATTAAAATATTATTTTATTTTATAAGTTTAATAATATTTTAATTTTTAAATATTATATCTAAAATAAAATGCAACTTTAGAATTTTGTGTACTATATATATATATATATATATATATATATATAGGGCTGAGCACGATTTGGTTTAAGTCGGTGCTGGTTTTTAGCCTAGTACCATATCAAATTAAAATTTTTGATACAGTTCGGTACGGTTCTCGCCTTAAATCCCAAATTTATTACAATACAGTATTAAAATAGTTCGGTATTTCTATATTATAGTACTAAAACAGTTCGGTATTTCAGTTCGGTTCGGTATTTCCAAGTACTATACTCAACCCTAAACCTAAGGTTTTGATTTTAATGGGTTTTATTAAAACTTTTATATATATATATATAAGTTTTAATATATATATTCAGTTCGGTACCGGTACTTTTAGGTTTGTTCAACACGGTTCAGTTTTGTACAATTCTTAGTTTGGATATGAAATAAGAACCAGTACCGTACCAAATTAAAAATTTCAGTACAATTCGGTACGGTTCTTGTCCTAAGTCTCAAATTTCTTACAATAAAATATTAAAACAGTTCGATATTTCGATTCGGTCTGGTATTCCCGAGTATCGTGTATATATATATATATATATATATATATATATATATATATATATATGACATTCTTAAACATATATTATTAAGTTAAAATATTAATAAAAAAATTATAAGATAGAAACATGCACCATACAAATTTTATGATAAAAAAATTAAATGAGTTTATAATTACTAAATTATATTAAATTATTATTTTATAAAAAGATTATTTGAACATATATTATTAAGCTAAATTTATTTTTAAAATAATATATTAACACTATGTATAATATTTAAATATTACATAATTAGTGAATATTCCAAATTATTTCTAAAATATAGTTTAAATTATTTTATTTAGTAAATTAATTATAAAAATTAGATAATTATTAAGAATTAATAACTTTCAAAATACGTAAAAAATTAAATACGTTATAAAAAATTGATATATGAATCAAAGGTAAAAGAGTAATATAACATAAATTTCTAACCAAATGATAAAGAGAATAACAAATATCAACTTTTAGATTTTCAAACATTTATTTGAAAATAAAAAATCATTTATTATCTTGATATATAGAAAATTAAGAAAAAAAATTCCATAAATTTTCACTTTAATTAATAAGTGCAACCTTACAAATTTTCATAGTCTCAAATTAACAATAATAGACATTAATCAATCATTAATAATTGTCATGACCGGTTTTCCCGCTCGCGGATGGATGTGATTCTACGCTACTTTTCAACTTAAGTAGAGGAAAGAAGAAATAGGCCGAGGCCCAAGACGGAAAACGGGAGTCACCACCTAGTTTTTAAAAACTAGAAAAGGGAGATGACTTGAATTCCTTACTTATTACCAAATCACCTTAATCTAGAGATTTTGGGTAAAGAAGTTGGGTACGGGCTTGGGAAGGTGTTAGGCACTCAAGCCCACCCAACTGTGAGAGTGGCTTCCACTTACTGGTTTTGTTTAATTTTAGATGAGTTGGACTTTATTTGAGATTTTTTAAATAACATGTTTAAAGGAATATTAGGCGCAAATAAAGCAGAAACTAGGTAGTGGGTGAAATTTCAAATAATTTAAAATTTCACTTCACTCAAATTAGGTCCAATAAACATTCAAGCAATCATCTAATTTGTGTGTAAAACACATATAAGAAGAAAGAAGGAACAAGTGGTAATCGAATTACCCCTTGAAGCGTTTGAACTTTGATTCTTCTTCTTCTTTGTATAAACTCCCCAAGTGTGAAGCCTCTAGTTATCCACACCAAGTTCCACCTTCAAGTTACCCTTTGGATGCCTTAGATGTTCTTGATTTTCTCTCTTGGTAGCCCAAATGAAATCAAGATCTTCTTAGATAAATCTTTGGTGAATTGATTTCTTTTTGTTGTTATGGATAAATTTTTTCTCTACAAAAAACTTTTATTCTTTCACAAAGAACAAAGTACATTAAATGAAGATCAAGAAAATTTGAAGAACACTTCTTCTTTTCTTTTTCTCTCAAGACTTACTCAATAAGTTTTCTCTATAAAGATGATCATCAAATTCACAAGCTAACTAAACATCATCATGTTCCTTTTATAGCCAAAAAACCCTTTGTTGGCTATTAGGAAACCATTTAGATATTTATTTTGCTTTGTTGACTTTAAGCAAAAATAAAATGTCTATTTTACCTTTTTGAGTTAATGGAAATTTCCATAATGCTTTAAAGAAGAAAATGAATTAATTTGAGCATGGTGGATAATTTCTAACCCTTAAACTCATCATATGGTCTTTAGAGTTAGTGAATTTCTCTAACCCCTAAACTCATCATATGGGTTTTAGGGTAAGTGAATATCTCTAACCCCTAAATTTCCCTTATCCATATTACATATGGGCTTTAGCTATTTAAGGTTATTTACTAAGCTCAAAATTAATTCCTTTTATATATCTATAGACTTAATCAATTTAATCATTCTCATTTATATCATATATAAATTAGGATTTAATTGATAAAGAATTTTTTATGGATTTAAACTTCAGAATATGCTAGGGTCCTTGTAAATTTAGTTACAAGTTTAATCCTTTTACCACTAATCAATTAATTAAACACTTTAATTAATTATTATGGTAAACCTTTTTATACTTGAAAGGTGAATACTTTTGGGTTTGTGACTTTCTAGGTTTATGTCTAATTAGTAATGGGATTGAGAAAATATTTTTCCCTGATAATGTGAAATTCCTATTTCACCCTTAGTCCCATAAGTCATGAGTGACATACTATCTAATTAGAATAAATGTAAGTGTTTGATTACTTATCTATTTCATGGACCATTGATCATAATTAGCGTACACTAAAATCCTTTCATTACGAAATCCCAATCTTAACTAGGGTCATGGATTTGTCAAACCCTAATATGCTTTGATCATATATCCACATCTTGATTCTAATTCTTGATAAAATTGATTCATTCTAGAAACTCTTTCTAGTGAATCTTAATTACCTCGGCCAAGGATTTGATCATCAAGAATAATCAGATAGCATATGATTTCTTCCTTATTTATTCAAGTTAATGAATTCATTCTTGGCAATCGCTTACCTCCATACATAACTAGTTAGAACTATCACATGTCTTATACCTTTACATGAAAAGCATTAGTATGTAAGTGGTAATAAATCCTAACTACCAATGGATGAGATACAATGTCCCTTAAGTCAAAGGACTATATGTACAATTATGACCTAGACGATGATTTATTAACTAGCAATAAAATTCCATGCTATCATCATCTAATGTCACAGTTTAACTATTCATCATATGAATATTCATATGTTTGTATCGACAATATTTGTCAAATAGTATGATACTTACTGCCTCTATAATCATAAGTATCATATACTGATTATAGAATATAAATAAAGGTGATGGTCTTTCGAAATTTAATGATGTCTAGTTATTAATCCTATGACCATTAACATTTAAAGTATTTATTTGAGAGCGATCTGTCATCCATATTCTCAACACTTGAGAATAGATTCTCTTACAAAATACTTATGGACTGCAAATATATATATATATAATGCAATGGAATATTTTTATTCAAAGAAACATATATTTAATTGCCATTGATATTATTTTACATTTACATAAAATATACATTGCTCTATGGCATATATTCTAACAATGTTTATATCTCAAGTTACTTACATTCAAACCATTTTAATTCAATTAATTAACTTATTAAAGGAAATAAAATCAAATATGAAATTAACATAATTACTATCCTAATTACCAATTTCATGCAATTAAAACCAAAATCTAACCTAATAAATTTTCTATCTCAATTAATCAAATTAAACAAATAAACAAAAATATGAATAATAAAGAAGTTAATTTAATTAGTGATCATGCTAAACTAAAGTTTTCATGCAATCAAACTGAAATTAAACTTACCAAGTTGTTCTAAACCTAATCAAATTAATTTATCGATTAATTATGTTGGTCAAGTTAAACAAACCAAGCAATCAAGAACAAATAAAATTAAATTAAGGCGATATTAACCTACTTTTTTTTTTTTTTTTTTATACTAGGGAGGTCCAATGGGCCGAAATAATATTGTAGGTTACACAACAGGGGGTAGCTCTCCCATTTAACATCTCTCACCAAATTGGTGATAATTCTTCGTGGTTTTGAAGACTTGAACCTGAGACCTCCCACTTCCCACACCCTTAAAAGGTATAAGAAGACCAACCAGACCACACATGATTGGTTATTAACCTACTGTTTTCATGCACTTTAAACATAAAGATAAATTTACTAATGGATCCTAAATCAAGTTAAATCCCTAATTCTAAACCTAACTACTAAAGGGAAAGGGGGATTCGATTTCACTATTGTTCTTTTGTTATATATTACATTTGACAAGCTAA
Organism: Vernicia montana; assembly: GCA_949750685.1. Taxonomy (NCBI): domain Eukaryota; kingdom Viridiplantae; phylum Streptophyta; class Magnoliopsida; order Malpighiales; family Euphorbiaceae; genus Vernicia; species Vernicia montana. The sequence continues at coordinate 6,388 of CATKHJ010381099.1, read as the reverse complement.
TTGAATTAAAAAGGCCATTGAAATAATTAAAAAAAATATATAAAAAAAATGGAAAACGACTGAAATAGAAATGGGATAGAGACTGTTCTACCCGTATGGGCATGGATGGGGCCCATACCTTACTCTTCTGGGCTGGTTCCTCTGTTTCTGTTTTTTCCTTTTCTATATTCTTCCACTTCTATACTTCTACTACTTCTTCTGGTTTAATTATATTGCAATCAAAACTTATTAAAACATTAAAGAATAGTTAGAGAAATTAAAATAGAAAACAAATTAAACAAACAAAAACCGATGGAAGAAAAATATAGATTTAAGGTTTGATTTAACAAGAACAAGTCTTAGAAATAGAAAACCTTAAATCATCCGATCATCAATATATTACTAAAATAAATATACATTGTAAACTAAAATGATGCATAATGGAAATTGAATGAAATTAAATCAACTGAAAATAAAGAAATTGGAAACCCATTCATTGCAACCTATTCCAAGGCGATTCAGAATAATTTGAACGCATTGGAAATCCTTGGTTGTCGGATTCCAGCTCTCAATGGCTATTGTGATTTATCTTTACCTTTTCTAATCAAGAATCAATTCACCAGTTGATGGTGTTTTCTCTCTTCCCTCACTTTCAATTTTCTGTTTCGATTTTGTTTTTTGCTCTTAAAGAACATAGGAATTCCTTCTGGTTTTTCTCTCAAAATTCGACCCCAGAAGTCCAGAAAAAAAAAATCCCCCACAAATCAGAATTAAGTTCCTTTAAATAGTTAGGGTTTGGGTTTTAAAGAGGAACGAAAAATCATTTCCTTTCTTAAAAGATCTTTTTAATCTAGGAAGTAAAATCTGTTTAGGAAACATGATCCTGGAGATTTGGCTTACCAAAAAGGGTTTCATATTGTGAGGCCTCGCCCGAGTACCGGTTCGATCCGCTGAAAGGGGATCAAAATGATCATTTGGGTTTGTACTCATGTTGGAACCCTCGAGTTCAGATTGGTTGATTTTGAAAATTGAAAATGAGTCACCACCTTAATTTTATTTTTGATTTGAGAAAATTTAAGGGAAAAACCCAATTAAATGACTCCAATTATATCCCAATGAAAAAGTGCACTAGTCCTCGATTACCAAAAAAGATTCGGAGACTAGGTTTTTGGTTTATTTAAAAAAAAAAAACTAGTTTGGCAAGTTTAATACATAATGACTTAAAATTGGTTCCATGAACAGTTTATAATGCATGAATCATTTAATAATAAAATAAAGTAAAGAAAGTATTAAAAGGCAAAATAAAGAAAGCAGAAAATATAATTAAATTTACAATTCAAATCAAATTAGGGGATATTTCCTCTAACCCTTATGGGATTCTAGGGAAGCCACATATTCCCCAAACTAAATCCAAATAAAAGTAACAAAATAGAGAAACAAAAGAAAATACAAAACCTAAACTATGTGAAGAAGGTGAAAGAGGAGGAAAGTTTATTTTAATTGGATTTGATGTTTTAGACAAGTATGCCTACGTATCCCTTTGAATGAGAATCAAAATTCACGTAATTCGCCCTTCTTGTGAAGGGGGTTTGTTTAGTTTGAGCTTTTTATCATGTTTCAGACTGATTGATAAAAAGGTGGGTTGGATTATTTGTTTTAACCAATTTAATTGATTACCAAGTTATTAATTAAATTAGGTTCTAATTAACAAACAAATGGATTAATTGAGTATCAAGTTAATTAAGTTAGATTCTAATTAACATGCCTCAAAAACAAATAATGAAAGAAGAATGGGATGAAAGAGAAGGAAACATGCAAAGAATCCCTAAGGAGAAAATAATAAAGCAAGCATGACAAATAAAAGAAAACAAGAAAATAAAAGAACAAGAAAAACAAGAAAACAAAAAGAAATAAAAAGAGAAAAGTAGAAGAAACTTACTGTCTCGGACGGCGAGCGGCGGCTTGCTTGATACGACGAGAAGCTTGCCTCGGACAACGAAAAAATTTTGACTTGATGGGTTAGCTCGGAAAGTCGCAACCCAATCTTGATTTGCAAAGCAAGAAGCAATAACAAAGCAAGAAATAAAAGAAAAAGAAACTTTAAGACTAGAATGCTCATTCTTTTCGAACCAAGCTTAAAGGGATGTCTGCTTTGAGATTAGAGGAGTGATCAAGCAAGCTCCAAGTTGTCAAATGAGCTTTGGGGGGGGGGGGGTGTCATCTTTATATAAGGAGAGAGCTGGAGAAGATTTGATGTAAATTTTGATGTGGGATTCACAAAATTAGGCATTGCTGCAGCAAATTGGCCTTGTGGTTCTACAAGGGCCACTTGTGGCAACCACAGGCCAGACCACTTTTTTTTTTTTTAAATTATCTATTTATTTTTTTTATTATTAATTTTGGTGGTGCAAAATTAAGGGTTCATAGTTGCCCCCTCATCAGAATTATCTTATTTGTAAGGTGATTCTGATGATAGTGAATATGGAGAAAGGGATGGAAAAAAGAAACTAAAGTAATGTCTAGGTCAGTGTTTAGACATGTTTAGGTGGGTAAAATGATGAAGGAAGATGGTAAACGAACTAAAGGGATGTTTAAATCAGGATTTGGACATGTTTGGATGACATAAATGATTGAATTTGAGGAAGATGGGAAAAGGAACCACATGGATGTTTAGGTGAGTGTTTCTAAACATTTATGGGTGGAAGTTGAGTAATAAATGAAAAAATGAACCAGAGGGAAATCTATACTAGAAACTAGATATTTCTGGGTGAAGGATGTGACTGATTTAGATAAAAGGTGGGGAAAGTAACCAGAGGGATCTCTAGGTTAGACATATCTGGGTGAAGGAAAAAGAAAAGGAACCATAGGGATGTCTAGGAGATCGTTGCTAGACATTTATGGGTGGACTGGATGATAAAAGAGGCTTGCTCCTGGTATCTTTAGGAGTTTTGGAATGAAAGTGAAGTGATATCCCCTGTTTTCTTGGGTAAATCTAGAATGAAAGTGATATTCCCAGTCTGTTTGGGAAAAATATCCTAAGGCTATCCTAGGATGGGTCTGATTATAGAAGGAAAACCTAATTCAGATTTAAAATGTGGATCTTAAGGCTATCTTAGGATGGGTCTGATTTTTGAGATTGATTGGTTTAGGTGGATAACTCTTTGACTTGAATTGATTGAGTGGATTGATCCTTTCTGGTAGGATAATTTGACTTTAGTCCATTCTGGTAGGAAAAGTGATGATCTTTTCTGGTAGGATGAGGTGATGGTCCTTTTTTTGGTAGGATAAAGAGAAAGTGAAGGTCCTCTCTAGTAGAGGTTGAAAAAGTGATTTTCCTGATTGGGATAAGAAGGGATGCCCCCAGTTTCTTTGGGAGATCTGTTGGATCAGATGGATGACCCTTTGACTTAGTCTGATCAAATCTTGATCGGATTGATGCCTTGATTCAAGATTGATGATCCATTTTGATTTAGGAGTTTGGATTGATGATGTTTCAGAAGTCGGATTGATGATCCGTCTTGTTTTAGGAACTTTATTTAGTATGAAATACATTTGAATATGCAAAGATTTTTTTATAAACTGGATACCTTGAACTTGTGAAGGGTCAACTTGGTATAAGAGTGTTGAGTTTTTAGGAGGAAGGTGACCCCATTTTGGAAATATATTGGCTCGGTTGTTCGGCCCGAGGTTGATTGTTTGGCTTGGAGATGATGGGGTTATACTTGAGATTGGTTTGAAGGCATGGTCGAAGGCCATGGACTTGTCGGCCTAGGAAGAAGTTATTTTTTGGAAGGCTAGGTCGGATTTTGGTCATGTTTGGAAGGCTCAGTCAGGTGTGGCCTGGAAGGTTATCTTAGAAGGTTAGGTCAGGTTTCAGCCTTTGGAAGAGATCATTCTAGAATGTCAGGTTTGGCCTAAAAGGTTATCTTGGATGGCTAGGTTAGGTTTTTCCTTAGAAGAGATCATTATGAAAGATCAGGTTTGGCCTAGAAGGTTATCTTGGATGGCTAAGTCAGGGTTTACCTTAGAAGAAATAATTTCTGAAGGTCAGGTTTAGCCTTAGAAGAGGTCATTGCTTAGTAGACTAGGTCAAATTTGATCTGGAAAGAGGATTTAGGCAGGAAGGATTGGTCAGATTTGGCCTTTGGAAAAAACTAGGAAGGGAAGGCTCAGTTAGGTTTGGCCTTTTCAAAGATAAAGATGGTGGGTTGGCTTTGTGTGACCCATCTGTTAAGAGTTTGCCCTTGGACATGGCATTTGGAGGTGATTTGACCAGTTGGTTTGCAAGCTTGATTTTGCTTGTCCAAATGACTTGGACTTTAGTGATGATATGTTTTGGCAAGGTGGCTTGGTATGATTTGCTAAAGAAGCATGGAATGGGCTTTGAATGGTTCGAGCTCTTTTTTAATCAACTTGAGGATGATATGCCATTGGGGGGGGGGGGGGGGGGGTCTTCTTTATATAAGGAGAGAGTTGGAGAAGATTTGGTGTGAATTTTGATGTGGGATTCGCAAAATTAGGCATTGCTGCAGCAGGCTGGCCTTGTGGTTTCGCAAGGGCCACTTGTGGCAACCACCGGCCAGACCACTTTTTTTTTTTTTTTTTTTATAATTATCTATTTATTTTTTAATTATTAATTTTGGTGGTGCAAAATTAAGGGTTTATAGTTGCCCCCTCATCAGAATTATCTTGTCTGTATGGTGATTCTGATGATAGTGAATATGGAGAAAGGGATGGAAAAAAGAAACTAAAGTAATGTCTAGGTCGGTGTTTGTACATATTTGTGTGGGTAAAATGATGAAAGATGATGGTAAAGGAACTAAAGGACGTTTAAATCAGGATTTGGACATTTTTGAGTGACATAAATGATTGAATTTGAGGAAGATGGGAAAAGGAACCACATGGATGTTTAGGTGAGTGTTTCTAAACATTTATGGGTGAAAGTTGAGTAATAAATGAAAAAATGAACCAGAGGGAAATCTATGTTAGAAACTAGATATTTCTGGGTAAAGGATGTGACTGATTTAGATAAAAGGTGGGGAAAGTAACCAAAGGGATGTATAGGTTAGATATACCTTGGTGAAGGAAAAAGAAAAGGAATGATAAGGATGTCTATGCGATCGTCGCTAGACATTTATGGGTGGACTGGTTGATAAAAGAGGATTTTCTCGGTATCTTTAGGAGTTTTGGAATTAAAGTGAAGTGATATCCCCTATTTCCTTAGGTAAATCTAGAATGAAAGTGATATTCCCAGTCTGCTTGGGAAAAATATGCTAAGGCTATCCTAGAATGGGTCTGATTATAGAAGGGAAATCTAATTCAGATTTAAAGTGTGGATCCTAAGGCTATCTTAGGATGGGTCTGATTTTTGAGATTGATTGGTTTAGGTGGATAACTCTTTGACTTGAATTGATTGAGTGGATTGATCCTTTCTGGTAGGATAATTTGACTTTAGTCCTTTTTAGTAGGATGAGGTGATGGTCCTTTTTTTGGTAAGATAAAGAGAAAGTGAAGGTCCTCTCTAGTAGAGGTTGAAAAAGTGATTTTCCTGATTGGGATAAGAAGGAATGCCCCCAGTTTCTTTGGGAGATCTGTTGGATCAGATGGATGACCCTTTGACTTAGTTTGATCAAATCTTGATCGGATTGATGCCTTGATTCAGGATTGATGATCCATTTTGATTTAGGAGTTTAGATTGATGATGTTTCAGAAGTCGGATTGATGATCCGTCTTGTTTCAGGAACTCTATTTAGTATGAAATACATTTGAATATGCAAAGATTTTTTTATGAACTGGATACCTTGGACCTGTGAAGGGTCAACTAGGTATAAGAGTATTGAGTTTTTAGGAGGAAGGTGCCCCAATTTTGGAAATATATTGGCTCGGTTGTTCGGCCTGAGGTTGATTGTTTGGCTTAGAGATGATGGGATTATACTTGAGATTGGTTTGAAGGCATGGTCGAAGGCCATGGACTTGTCGGCCTAAGAAGAAGTTATTTTTTGGAAGGCTAGGTCAGGTTTTAGTCATGTTTGGAAGGCTTAGTCAGGTGTGGCCTGGAAGGTTATCTTAGAAGGTTAGGTCAGGTTTCAGCCTTTGGAAAAGATCATTTTGGAATGTCAGGTTTGGCCTAGAAGGTTATCTTGGATGGCTAGGTCAGGTTTTGCCTTAGAAGAGATCATTCTGGAAGGTCAGGTTTGTTAGAGTATATGCCCTAGAGCAGTATATATGTTTATGTAAATGTAAAACAACACTAATATATGGCAATAAGTATATGTTTATATAAATCAATTGTTCCATTGTATTAAATGTATATTTGAAGTCCATTAGTATTTTGTGAGAGGATCTATTCTCAAGTGTTGAGAATATGGATGACAGATCGCTCTTAAACAAATACTATAAATGTTCATGG
>CATKHJ010381060.1:0-10037 GCA_949750685.1 Vernicia montana | reverse complement strand
GTGATCAATATGAGGCATAATTGGGTAAGGTTTGGACATTGGTCCAAGGTCTTTTAGACCCATTAGAAAGTATATGTATCGATTCGTGAACCGTTGATTGTATTGATTGAAATGTGTTTAATGTGTAATTGTGTTCTAAGTGTAGAATTAGAAGTATGAGGATTAGAATCTATCTTGATTCTATAGATGAGTTAGGAATGATGATCTAATTGTGTTTAATTGGAAAATGGTTCATGTAGAACCCAAAGACAAGGAACAAGAAGAATTGGGTGATCATCATTTCTGTTTGTGCTAATTAGAGCAAATGAAGTTAAGGTGAGTACATAATAGTCAATATGTTATGGGCATCAAATCATTGAATAACCATTCATTCATTGAATCCATTGGATTACTTAATTGAGGCCTTTGGCCTATTGTCATTGATATCTATTCATTTTCGATATATTGAAATACTTAATCGAGACCTTTGGTCTATTGTTCATTGATATAAGGATAGCATATTGAAATCTTAACTCTTTAAAGAGTATGATAGTTTATTGTATCCTTAATGCTATCTTTTCTGAAATGTTATAAAATGTAAAGCAGAAATTCCCATCTGATGTGGGGTATACATCAGTCATGTGCACATGGTAAAGAAGGCCCGACGGATAGGGATAGTATATCTGCCCTAGCTAGGAAGGGGGCCCTAGCTAAGAAACCTGATCAGTTTTCCGCTTGAATTATTGTGAGTGTGCGAAGCAATAGCTGACACTCGATCTAAATGTGAAAAGAGAACAAACCGTTCTCGAGTTTCTGATTTCTGCTAAAATGAAATAAAGAAAGTAAAATTGTATTCAATTGCTTATTTGAATCCCAATTGTTGATATCATATATGAACCCCATTGTGATAGTTCGATTGTTTTCTTGTTCATGTTGCCTATGGCATTATTGTTATATTGATTCTATATCTTTCAAATGAACCTAGCCGGCATAGCATATTGATATTGTGTATTCACTAAGATTTTTATCTCACCCTTTAGTGGTTTATTTTTTTAGGTGCTATAGAGGTCAAGGCAAGGTAAAACTCAAGCATCAACTCCTCACTTGGGAATTACACTGTCTATGATTATTTTTGTTTATTTTGATGTATCATAATGATTATGTATCTCCAAGAGACAAGTCTAGAGTTCCATGGTCATTTTGGTATTTAGATGCTTAGATTGTTCAGTTATGTATATTCATTGGGAATGTAATATTAGATATATTATCATATTTGAGAAAATGTAAATTATATTGGAAATCGAATTGTGATTAATGGCATACGTTCATGTATGAATGATATGGATTGGATATAGTGATGAGTATCTGGTTCTGATATGGAAATTGTTATATAATTGATTGTTATAGATGGTATTGGGTTCTACGGGTCTTCAGTGGCCTTACGCCTACCCATGCTCTAGGACCGTCATGGCTTGGAAGTCGGGTCATGACATTAAAAGTCAATCTCTTCTCCTATGTCCACTTCTCTTAAATCAACCGATTTAAAGTTCCACTAGTGATCCATGATTGTGCCCAATGCCTTACAATAATTTGTTTAAGGTTTTGAGTCACTCAGGACTTTACAAATAGCAAGAACAAAAGATAGATAGTGTAATCTAGCTAGAACAAATTGAACACATAAGAATAGAAATGAAGTGTTGGTGTTCTAATACAAGGCACAAATAATTTAGAGCTCAGTGACTTAGATTTTCTTTGAATATGTGTTCTTGATGTGTGAAACTACTTCTCATTCACCTTCAAGCTGTAGCTATTTATAGACCTTCAATCCGAACTCTAAAATTCAATTTCTATGCAATAAAAATAGATACAGAGAAGTTCCAACTGCTATATTTTGAATCATACTAGTGATGAAAGTTTGTTCATGCTTAATGAACATTCGTTCATGCCTTGAATGTTGGTTCATTTGTCTGAATGCTAGTTAGTTTCTCCTCTGTGTATGTCACATCCCACTTTTGAGATGTGACGGTCCTAGGGCTTAGGGAGATATAAGGTCACCTAGACCCGTAGAACCCATTACCTTATATCGAACTACAATTATCATTCACTATAACAGTACCCAAAACCATAACTTGATGTGCTTTGTGTGATCATTTACATATAGTACACATATACCTCAAGTATACCAGACATATACCATTATTCCATAAGCGTATACCAAACGTATACCAAAATATAATAACGGTATACTAAACGTATACCAAACATATACTGCATGTATACCAAAAGTATACTCTTGATTATCAATAGGTTCATTGTAATACCATATTGTAGTTAATATTTAACATGCATCATCCATAATATAGTTATTACAGTCCAAGCAAATATTCATAATATTCTAGTTTTTGCAATCCTACTAGATGCTATAATGACCATAGAGCTCTAGATCGATTTGTTCAAAATAAATAATCATTATGACAATCCAAAATAGATTCATAACGAATGAATAGAGTAACCCTCAAGCAGAAGGATAGAGCTTGAGTTTTACCTTGCTAGATCCACTATAGCACCAGAAAAAAAAAAAAAAAAAAAAACACTAAAGGAGTGAGACAAGCTCAGTGAATACATAATAATTTAAGATGATATACTGGCTAAGTTTATGTGTTTCAAAGAAAGAATGTTGGTCTTATTGTTTTTTTTTCACAGTTGGGTAACATTTTGGTATTTATCAAGAATTATAAACATCACAATAGGATTTATCAATAATGCTGGCAAACAAAAGTTCAAGGTAATATAATTAATAACATTTTTGGCAGAAATCAGACATTCGAAAGCGGTGTGCTTCCCACTGAAGAATAAAAGTGTAGCGGCTAGTGCCTTGCTCACTCACAATGATTTCAATAGCACGAGACTAATCATGTCTCATGGCTAGGACCACCCTTCCTAGCTAAGGCAGATACACTATCTCTATCCGACAGGCCTTCTTACCATGTGCACATGACTGATGTATACCCCACATCAAATGGGGATTTCTGCTTTAATTAATATATTAATAATGAAGGGACAATAACATATAGGTTACATATGAAGCAATGTTACTCATTAACGGTAAGGAATTCAATTATGTATATGCCAACGTAAGGTAGTCCGAAGCCTAAAGATATACTTTTAGCACAATGGTTTACGTATGAGTATCAATAGTGTAGAATTTTTATTTAAGATTTCTAGTTAGATACAATGAATGAATGGTAATTCACTTTAGAATGCCTATATTATATTAATCATTATGTACTCACCTTAATTACTTAACTCCTAGTTAGCACAAACAATAGTGATGATATTCGGTTTCGAAACTTGCCCTTTCACCTTATCCTTAGGTTCTACAAGAACCATTTAATATAATCATTCATTAGATCAATTCTAATTTAGCTATTCAACCTATTCCAATTCTAATTCTAACATTACTAGACCTCTACTTAAGACACAAATACTTACTACTAATTCTAATCAACACAAACATTACATACAAACATAGGTAGCAATTTATTGACTCATATACACATTCATGCCACTAAGGCCAAATAGGCCATGGACCAATGTCTAACATTTTATCTCATTTCTTTAATGTATATGCCAATGTTCAATTAACTCATCACAAATCATTTCATGTTCCATTACATATCAATATTTCCCTTGACTTTCCATGTATGGCCAAACCATACTTAAAGGAAAGAGTCAAGCTTACTTAACCAATGTTAAATGCAATCTCATATTTGTTCAATTAGCACAAAGACATTCTCAATTCAAGGCTCAATTGAAGAAACATTCATTTGGTTCTAAAGCTCTTAGTTGGCCAAATCCTTCAAATTGGGGAAAATGGAATTTCCTCAATCTTTATTCAAATTGGTTACTCAATCATGCAATTGACCTAATTCTAAGCTCAATTCAATATTCAATTACAAAGTTAAATAGTGGACATTATGGTTTAGGGTTGGCCAAACCCTCCTCTTGGCAAAATTTCAAATTTTCATCTTCTAATTACAAATTTATTTCATACATATTCAATATCAAGGAACTTAATTAAACAAGTAATTTCACCAATGAAGCACTTAATAAAAAATCCCCAATTTTACATAACATCTAAAGAGGAAAATTTAAGATTCCCTATCCAAATTCAAATTAACTTTTGGATCATGCAATTGACATGTCATTAAGCTTAAATCATGGTTCAAAACACAAAATGAGTAAAGGATTTGAAAAACCCCTATAGGCCAAACCTTTTCACCTTAGGTGTGAAGTTTTGATCCTTTCCTTTATTTTAATTAACACCTCTAGTTCATTACTCTTAAGTCTATCTTTCAAGATCTAACAAGTCTTTAAATTAAGGAAATCCCCTCCTTAACTTCACAAAGAACCCGAATCCAAGAAGAAGGAAAAAGAAAAAGAAAAGCATTCTAGGATACAAAGCAAGCAAGATTATAATTAAGATGAAGAAAAGACTCTAAAATTTTATGTAGTTACCTTAGAAATCCTCTTTAGTGTGTGAAGTTGATCTTGGCCTAAAATGGGAAGAGAAAAGAAGAGAAAATTTTAGTTTTTGGTGGTGTTTGGTGGAAGTGAGAAGTGAATGGTGATTGGTGAATTCTTTAACTACCAATAAATAGTCAAGATTTAATCAATGGGAATGAATGGTTGTAATTATAGGGCTTCCAAGAGAAGCTTTGTAATTTATAATTAAAATTTCTTTTCTTGAAAATTTGGTAATAGCATAGGACTAGATTCATTGAACCTTATTATTTGAAGATTTAAAAATTGTGTTAGTGGATAGTTTTTAACATAAGAAAATAAATTTCAAGAACTTTCCTTCCCTCCTTTTTACTCATCATGGCCGACCATTATTATGGCATGGGATTAGCTTAGCCCATTTCTTAGTCACTTATTAATACATATTTATGGAATTTTTTAACAATTTTTATGAATTGACTTTTTTACCCTTTTTTCTTTGTGCACTTATATACTCTTAATCACTTAGGTGGAATTAACACAATCATATGCATTATCCATATGACATTCATATTCATACATGTTATTTATACAATCTTATGCAAGTCACCACAAAAATTTAATTAATCAAGTTCATATGTACTAATATTAATCTTGGTTTTCAAATTCAATTTGCATTAGATTTTCCTTTCCTATGCCAATGGGGTCATGCTATATGGTCATTAAAGTCTAGGGTATTACAATCTACCCCCCTTAAAGAAAATTCATCCTCGAATTTTAGAGAACTTACTAGCTACTGTTGAAATAACTGAGGATATCATTGGAGCATATCCCTCTCATTTTCCCACATGCATTTTTCGATATCATGATTCCTCTATTGGACCTTCACCATAACGATCTCTTTATTTCTTAATCTCTTTACTTGTCGATCCAAAATGGCAATAGGAATTTCTTCATATGAAAGATCTCTGTCTATCTCCAAAGTTTGAGGTTGCAATACGTGTGAAGGATTAGAAACATATTTTCTCAGCATGGACACATGAAATACCGGATGTACATGCTCCAAAGCCAGTGGTAGGGCCAATCTGTAAAATACTTCTCCCACCTTGTTCAGAATTTCAAATGGCCCGATGTAGCAAGGTGATAGTTTGCCTTTTTTTCCAAACCTCATCACTCCCTTCATGGGTGATACTTTCAATAACATATGATCCCCTACCATGAAGTGGATTTCTTTCCTTTTGGGATCATCGTAGCTCTTCTGTTGGCTAAATGTAGTCTTCAATCTCTCATAAATCAGTGGCACCTTTTCTATAGTCTCTTTCAACATGTCTGGTGCTTCTATGTATTGTTCACCCGCTTCAACCCAACATATAGGTGATCGACATTTCCTCTTGTAAAGTGCTTCATAAGGGGCCATTCCTATGGAGGAATGATAGTTGTTATTATATGAAAATTAAACTAATGTTAGATTCTTGTCCCAACTGCCCTTAAAATCCATGACACACATTCTTAGCATATCTTCCAGTGTCTGGATAGTTCTTTCAGATTGTCCATCTGTCTGCGGGTGAAAGGCAATACTGAAATCTAATTGGGTGCCCATAGCCTCCTTTAGCTTCTGCCAAAATCTTAATGTAAACTGAGTGCCTCTGTCTGAAATGATTGAGACTTGAATCCCATATAGTTTTACAATCTGATCAATATAGAGTTGTGCATACTAGGCTGCAGTGTAAGTTGTCTTTACTGACAAGAAGTGAGCTGACTTTGTCAGTCGATCGATTATAACCCATATAAAGTCACACCTTTTTGGGGTTCTAGGCAGTCCCACAACAAAATCTATAGTGATACGCTCCCATTTCCATTCAGGCAACTTGATCTCTTGTAGTAAACCCGATGGCTTTTGATGCTCTATTTTCACTTGCTGACATGTGAGGCAGGATGCTACAAAGTTTACTACAACTTTCTTCAAACTCGGCCACTAATAATAACTCTTAACATCTTTATACATCTTTGTAGCACCTGGGTGAACACTATATGGGGTCTGATGTGCCTCTTTCAAGATTTTCTCCTTTAGTCTTTCTACATTTGGCACACATATCTGATTTCTACATTTAAGGACTTCATCTTTGATTTCGAATTCTAGAGCTTGACCCTTTCTCACTTATTCTTTAATCTTTACTAGCTGTGGATCTTTATCCTATGAGATTTTAATCTCCTCAAAGAGCATTGATTCCACTTTGAAGTAGCCAAAAAGTACTTGTGACCCATTCAGTTCAAATTGCAAACCCTTATTAAATAGCTCTTTCAATTCTTTCATAAGAGGCCTCTTATGCACTGCTATATGGAAAAGACTTCCTGCTCAATACGTCAGCTACTATATTGGATTTTCCAGGGTGGTATAATATCTGGTAATCATAGTCCTTTAACAACTCCACCCATCTCCTTTGTCTCAAGTTTAAATCCTTTTGCTTCAAGATATATTAGAGACTTTTGTGGTTCGTGTAGACCTCACATTTCTCACCGTACAAGTAGTGTCTCCATATCTTTAAGGCAAAAATAACTGTAGCCATCTCCAAGTCATGAGTCGGGTAGTTTACTTCATGTCTCTTAAGCTATCTGGATCCATAGGCAATGACTTTCCCATTTTTCATTAAGACACACCCTAATCTGATCCTTGACGCATTACAGTATATAGCAAAACCCCCTTATCCCTCGAGTAATGCTAGAACTGGAGCTGATATCAAGCAGTTCTTTAGCTTTTGAAAGCTTTCTTCGCAAGCTTCATGCCAGTTATACTTTACTTGCTTCTTTATCAACCTTGTCAATGGTGCAATAATCTGTGAAAAGTCTTTCACAAATCATCGATAATACCCGGCCATCCCTAAGAAACTTTAAACTTCAGTGACCATTGTAGGCCGTGGCTAATTCGCAACTGCTTCTACTTTCTTGGGATCCACTTGGATTCCATCTTTGCTCACTATGTGTCCCAGAAAACACACGCGGTCCAACCAGAACTCACACTTTGACAATTTAGCATACAGTTAGTGCTCCCTCAACGTCTGTAGTGTCGTTCTCTGGTGTTCCTCATGTTCTTCTTTACTCTTCGAATAGACCAGGATATCATTGATGAAGACAATTATGATTTTGTCTAGGAATGGCTTGAACACACGATTCATTAAGTCCATGAAGGCTGCTGGTGCGTATGTCAATCCAAAAGGAAGCACTGTAAACTTATAGTGGTCGTATCTGGTTCTAAATGCAATCTTATGAATGTCCTACCCTCGAATCTTGAGTTGATGGTAGCAGATCGAAGATATATGTTTGAAAAATAACTAGCTCCTTGTAACTAATCAAATAGATCATCAATTCTAGGCAGAGGATATCTATTCTTCGATGTTGCTCTGTTCAACTATCTATAGTCAATGCATAATATGAAAGATCCATCATTCTTCTTAACGAACAATATTAGGGCTCCCTATGGTGAACTACTAGGTTGGATGAAACCCTTGTCCAGCAAATCTTGTAGTTGGACCTTCAGTTCTTTCAACTCAAATGGTGACATTCGATATGGGGGTATTGATATGGGTTGAGTACCGGGAAGCAATTCGATGTTGAATTTTATCTCTCTGTCTAGTGGTAATCCCGGCAAGTCATCTGAGAAAACATCCTGAAATTCATTTATGATAGGTATTTTCCCTATACTATTAAAGGCCTTCCTCGTGTCCATTACATGAGCTAGATAGGCTCGACATCCCTTTCTTAGCAATCTCTTTGCTCTAATGGTAGAGAGAAAATTAGTGGGTGCATCACTCCGCTCTCCTTGATACACAATTTCTTCTCCATTTCTCATTCTGAATCTAATTCTCTTTTCACGACATTCAACATAAGCATCATGTTTTGACATCTAATCCATCCTTAGTATGACATCAAATTCTAACACTTCTAGTTCAATTCGATCAGCAATGAACTGTCTACCCTCAATTTCCACTACACACTCCTTATACACTTGATTCACTTCTATCGTTTCATCTAAAGGTGTCGTTATAACTAAGGGTTCATGCATTACTTCCTTAACTCTATTTAATTTCTTTGCAAAGCATGGGGATATAAAGGAATATGTTGCACTAGAGTCAAACAAGCATCTTGCATAAGAGGAGTGAATAAGGATAGTACCTGTCACCATATTGTTTGAAGTCCGAGCCTCATGTGGATTCAGGGCATACATTTTTCCCTTGCCTTTCCCTTCAACAACTTGCATAGAACCGAAGGCTTGGCCTTGATTTCTGCCTTTCCCTCCTTGCCCCCAATTGTCATCTCGGCTCATCTGTACGATTGGTTGTGAATCAACTGTGGCTATTCTCTGCTCTCCTTTCATTGGGCAATCCTTAATGAAGTTCCCTACTTGCCCGCACTTGAGGCAAGCTCCCATAGCTCTGCGAAAAATCCCACCATATCTCTCACCAGAGGTGGTACAAGTATAAACAACTTGATTTTGTTGTCTCGATCGATAAGTGCCCATATTTCCTAGTGTCGATGCCACAGACACACTACCAGCTTGATTTCTATTCTTACTTCCTCCTCGGGATTGATATTGAGTAGTGGTAGCAATAGTATGCTCTCTAGCTTGTGTATTTCCACCCTTATGTGGACTGCTTTGGCTTTGGTTCTTATCCTTCTTTTGATCTCTTTCAGCCCTCTTGGCCTTCTCAGCCTTATGTCTTGCTTCCATAAGTTTATCTCTATCGATTATCTTAGCCATATTAGGGAAATCTATAGCCACAAGCACATTATAAATTAGGGCGATCAGTTCTCTTTGGAACCTATCAATTCTACTTGTTTCAGTAGGCACTATATGCGGGGCATATTTACTTAATCTCTTGAATTCCCTGGCATAGTTGGACATAGACATACCAGGCTTCTGCTTCAATTATTCGAATTGAAGTGCCCAGTTCTGTCTTTCCCCCTCAGTCAAGAACTTATCCAATAGCTCTTGTTTAAACTTCATCCAGGTAGGTGGTTCGTCCCCATACAATCAATCTTCAATGTTCCTTTGAAACCATTCCCATGCTTCTTTTTTAAGTTGCATTCCTACCAACTCAATCACCTTCTCATCCAAGCATGGTAATCTTTATACAATCTTGTCTAACTCATCTAGGAACTTTTGCGAGTCTTCACATTCTTGTACCTTGAATTTAGGAGGTTTCATCTTCTTGAAGTCATTAACAGTGACTCCTTCATCAGGTAGCATCCTCCTTCTCCGTACTCTTCGTAGAGGTCTAGGTGGTAAAGGAGGGATCCCTTTATGCCTCTGAATAGGCGGTACTCTTAGTGGAGGTTGTTGCCCAATAAGAACCAAGAAGGGGGGTTGAATTGGTGGGGAATTAAAAAATTTAATTGAGCAAGAGGGAAAGAAAGAGAATGAACACAAAGATTTATAGTAGTTCGGATTATAACCAATCCTACATCCACTTCCCAATCAACAATTGGGTATTTCACTATCTATGGAGTTTTGACAAGTTCACTCCCAACTTAGTGTTTTCAAGCTCACACCAAACTTTACA
>CATKHJ010381044.1:0-20994 GCA_949750685.1 Vernicia montana | reverse complement strand
ATGGAATGAAGACCTATATATATCTAAAGACTCAAGGTGAAGTTAAGAGAAGTTTTCATACATCAAGAACATATATTACAAGCAAATCAAAGCTCTCAAACTCAAAAACTTCATTTATCATCTTTGTGTGTTCAAATTTGTTCTAAGCTAGATTACATTCTTCTATTTTTTTTATACTAACTATTTGCAAGAGTGATTTTAGTTTTATTTTTCACAAATCATTCTCTATTGTTTAGGTTTGAGTGTGAGCCTAGTGAAAACACTTGTGAGGTTTGAGTGTGAGCCTAGTGAAAACACGTGAGGGGTTTAAGTGTGAGCCTTGGGAAATTACTTGTAAAGTTTGGTGTGAGCTTAAACGCTAAGTTTGGAGTGAACTTGGTAAAACTCCATAGATAGTAAAATACCCAATTGGTGATTGGGAAGTGGATGTAGGATTGGTTATAATTCGAACCACTATAAATTTTGTGTGTTTCTTCTTTTCTTTCTTTCTTGTTCAATTAATTTTTTAAATTACCCACCAATTCAACCCCCCCCCCCCCCCCCCCCCTCTTGGTGCATATTGGGCAACAGTGATGATATGATTTGCCAAGGAAGCTTAGGTTTGGATGGTATATTTTGCCAAGGAATCATGGGCTTTAATTGGTTCAGATGGTATGATTTGCCAAGGAAGCTTGGGCTTTGATTGGTTCTAGCCCTTTTTAATCAGCTTGAGGATGATTGGCCTGGGAGCCATGGCTCAACTTTGGCTTTGCCAAGGAAACTGGGCTTCATGAGTCTTGAAAGACTTGGGATTTTGGTGGGCTTAGCCTTTGGAGATTTTACCAAGGAGTCTTGGGTTTTTGGTGATAGGTTTAGACCTTTTGATGAGATCTTACTAAGGAGACTTGGGTTTGTGCTGAGAGGTTTGGACCTTTTGATCAGTGTTAGGGAGGTTGTATGGTTTTGCTTTTTGTAGTA
Source organism: Vernicia montana (assembly GCA_949750685.1). NCBI lineage: Eukaryota > Viridiplantae > Streptophyta > Magnoliopsida > Malpighiales > Euphorbiaceae > Vernicia > Vernicia montana. The sequence continues at coordinate 20,037 of CATKHJ010381044.1, read as the reverse complement.
TGAATTATGGAGAACATAAGTACAACTTATCTTATTGTCTGAGATTGGAAGAGACTCTTAGGGTGACGGGACTCCTGGGAAGATACTAGATTGATTTGGATGACGACTCAGAAGACGTGCTCTTGGATAGATGGTAAGAGCTACTTAGGTTTTTGTGACAAGCATTTTGAAGGATATGCCCCCAATGAATGATAAAGTCTACTTAGCTGCTTGAGCTAAAGAGATATGATGGATGATTTGAAGGATTGACCCTTAATGAATGATAAGGGTTAATTACTTGCTTGAGTTAAGAGACGTGACGGATGTTTTGAAGGATTTACCCTTAATGAATGATAAGGGTTACTTAGTTGCTTGAACTAAGAGACGTGACAAATGATTTGACAGAAGATGATTCGGAAGGTGTGTCCCTAATGAAGGATCAGCCGGAAGATGATGACTTAAGATGATATGCCTTTAATATGGGATGAAGGGCACAAGAAACATAATGATTTGATCATGATGATTTTTCTGTTCTTGTTAGATTTTTCTCTTCTTGTTAGCTCTAACTTTTGTCTGAGCTGCCCTTTCGGGTTTTTAACTCGACTAGCTTGCTCTAATTTTTGCCTAAGTCTCCCTTTTGGGTTTTCAACTTAACGAGCTTTCTCTAATTTTTGCCTAAGTCACCCTTTCGGGTTTTCAACTTAGCGAGCTAAACAATGAATTTTGGCATTTAAAGATTATTCCACTATGATTTGGGTTACTGCTATCCTTCATCTTGGGGTTTCGACCTTTGTCTAGACCATTTCATTGAATCTTTGTCCAGAGAGAAACCTTGTGAGGACATCGGGTCCTTTTTAAGATTATTGCTTCTTATTGAGGTTCGATGTTTGATTACCCAAAAGTACGATGGGTAATTTTATTAGATTGTCTTTTGCTTTGACTGGTCTAACTGAAGAGATCACCATTTGGTGTTCTTTATTGACTATCCTTTGGTTGGGATCTGATAAAACAGCTGCTGATGCGGGCACAAGAATACTTTAAGTGTTGATTGTTCCAAATCATGGTGGATTTCATGGTGAAATGCAAATACTTGCCAAAATTCATTATTTTTTTTTATTTGTTTTTTAACAGGAAAGATAAGAATATAGAATTGCATATAAATGTTGTATTGCAAAATGAGAATATAGAACAAAGACTCAAACTCATAAATGACAAACTTCATACTCGAACTTGGGTTTTGAACATGGACTCTAACTCGATTTGGACTTGGACTCAAACTCTGAATATGGACTCAGACTCGAATTTGGATTTGGACTTGGACTCAATCTCAGACAGGTCAGATTAGTTGAGCTTGAATTCCTCCATAACATACTACTTGGGCAGAGGTGAGGTGAGGTGGGGCCTGTTTTCCACTTTGGTGAGGATGCATGGAAACATGGCTACAAGTTTGAACAAGAAGATGAGATCGAGGCATGTCGGTCTTAGCCTCAAAGGTCATAAGGTTCAGATTCTTCATCACTATTCAGATTGGTGGTGGAGAATTCAAGTTGAAATGATCCATTTGCAATGTAATCTTTAACCCTTGATGCAATTGCCACCAGAGCTTTGAAGGTGGGCAGATATTGGGTTAACAGATGGGCTTGGTAAGCTGGGAGTAGGTTCTTGACATGGATGTCCATATGTTCTTGTTCGGTTGATCTGTTTACCATTTGAGCTGCTTTAGCCCTCCACCTTGTAAGGAATGTGGAGAAGGACTCATTCGGAATTTGTTTAGTGGTTTCCAAATCACGCCTAGTGACATCCACTTCACTATTGTAATGATATTGCTTGATAAAGGCTTGACAGATATCATCCCATATCCTTTTTTGGCTTTTATCTAGTGAAAGGAACCATCTCAATGCTGCAGCAGTTAATGATTGTTGGAACAGTTGTGCAAAGAGCTCATTGTTAAGTCCCAAATGTTGTATTGCCCCTATATATATCATCAGATGGGTCATGGGGCAAGTAGTTCTATCAAATCTCTCAAGTTCAGGCATCTTGAATTTGGGAGGAAATTTGTCATCAGGGAATAAGGCTAAACTGTCCACATTAATCAGGTTATTGCTATGTTTTAAGGATTTGATGGTTTTCTCCATCTCTTCAAGTTTCTCTGTAAGCATCTTTGTGTCTAGATGAGAGAGCACATCCCTACTTTGAAAAGGATTCAAGGAAAAGGAAGGGTTAGAGTGGGTAAAGGTGTTTGGCACAAAGGTAGTGTGGTCATAGATTTGGACTGGATTAGGGTTATCCCCATTCAGATTTGGGATGGTCTGGTCCAAAGCTATGTTTGGCTTAGTTGGTTAGAGGCTAGCTTGATTAACCATAGCCCGCACTTCTTCGATGAAGGAATGTCATTGTTCCTCAAATTAGGCTTGTTGAGCATTTAGAATTGCTTGAAAATTCTCCTCTTATTTCTTAAGGAGATTGGTCATGAATGTAGTCAGGGTAGCCATGTCAGTTGGATCAGCCATCGGTACCTTTGAGCAAAACCAAAAGAAAACCCAGTAAGTGATTGGTGAAGAGGTGATGTGAGTTGGGGTATACAGATTATGAAGGAAAATGATCACTTATGGTGTTGTGGGCCAACTATTTTTGGGCTTTGAAAATGATGGGCCAAAGGTATTGGCTTTTAGGGATTTGCCAAGGTCTTGGGCTTAAAATTACATATTGTGCCAAATGTATTGGGCTTAAGATTTGTGGGGCAAAGGTGATTGGATCAAAAAAGTGTTTGACCCTTCTCTGGTTCAAGGCTCCACTTAAAATGAATGCATGTTGGGCAATATGGATAGATGATGAAGATGTAGATGTGTAAAGGTTTTTCTTTATGGAACATACAACCTAAGGTTAGGTTCTAAGTTCATTACATGAAAGGGTAAGGGTGACTTGAATTGAGTACCCGTCACACTAGAGCTGCGATATACCTAACCACATGTGAGACAAAGAGTCTCACGTGGGTCCAGCAGTACGTGCATACTCGTTACACCTTTAATAAGGATTTAAAGGATACATTGAGAGCTGGATGATTTCACTATCGGTGAATAGACCTAAGGAGGGTTACGCACTCAATGTTACTTTCTATCCATTGTTTTCCTAGGAAACTATGGTTTTGGACAAGGAGTCCAGATGTAGTGATTCATGAAAAGCAATTTTGAACTAAAAGCCAAACTTTATTTTTAACAAAAGTAATCCGCTTTTATCTTTTATTTGAAAAAGATTTAATTTTCTCCAGTGGAGTCGCCAACTGTGAGGCCTTGCCCAAGCACCGGTCTAATCCGCTAAGGGAATCAAAAATGCTCTTCGGGTGAAACTCCATACAATCTAGAACCCGCTGTGAGTTCTTGAAAAATTGAAATTTGTATTTTCGCTTTAATTGAGAAAATTAAAGTAAAACTCAAATGAAATGACTCCAAATTATTTATTTTATTCCAATGGGAAAACACTAATCCATGAGTGACCAAAGTGGACTCGGGGATCAGGTTTTGGTAATAAACATTTTAATTTCTTAAGTTTGGCTTAGGTATAAAATAACTTTATATATGCATGAATAGGAATAAAAAAAATTATGAATGGATAGTTGTAAATGATACAAACATTATATGAATGACAGTTATAAAGATGAATCAAAAGCAAAAATAAGAAAGGAGGATCCTTTTTCTAGCCCTTATGGGTACTAGAGAAAGCACATATTCCTCAATTAATAAAAGATAAAGAACATTTATAAAACATTAAAATAATAGAAAGGGGAAAATATTATTTAAAATATTTTGGAGTTGATGCCTTAAAGATTGGCATGCCTGCGTATCCCTTTGAATGGAAATTAAACCTCACACAGTTCTTCCTTCTTGCGAAGGAGGGGTTTACTCAAAAGAGGTTTAATTTGGTTTATTAATTTAATTCATAATTTAAATTAATAAAATTTAGAATTTTTCATATTTAGATCAAAATAAAGTGTAAGATGAATTCTAGATCTGATTTTAGAATTACAAATTGCAAAAGAAAAGGATTATATCTTTACTTTTCTTGGCATTTTTACGAATGGGGCAAGCTTGGATCCGGCTTCAAAGCTCCACTTCAGATTTAGGAACTCAAAATGAATAATAACAATTTTAAATTAAAATAATTTTGGTAGGTAATAGATTTGGATATAGAAAGGTGATTTTGTGTATTGAAATCAACAAAACTTTGGCTATAAATCAAACTAATTTTCGTCCCTCTGATTTCTGAAGAAGTGGAGGCCTATTTATAAAGAAAGGGAAGGCCTGGAAGTGGCTGGTGGCACGCTCCTGGCGCCGCCTGCCACATGGCACGCATAGCGTGCCTGTCTGCTGGCCTACGGGCGACATGCTCTTAGTGCCGCAGCGTGTCGGGCTACGGGCGGCAAGCCTAATGTTCAGGCCTACGAGTGGCACGCTCTTGGCGCCGCCACGTGCTAGCCTTTGGGTGGCACGCTCTTGGCACCACTGTGTGCCGCACGGCACACTCCTTGCGCCATCCGATCTGCACGGCATGTTTAGCGTCTTGGCACCACTCGGGAGGGCTTTGGCCTGGCTTAGTTTTCTGTCTGAATCGACCCAATTTTGCACTGTTTTAGTCCATTTTGGACCTTTTTTATCCCATTTGGGACCGATTTGATTCTACGAATTTGTAATTGAAAATCGGTCGTCTGGAGGTGCAATTTTAAGGGTTCGCATATCCAAGGCAAGTCTTTCGCCGATCGAGACAAGTCTCATCCATCTCAAAGCCACTCAAGCGCAAGGTAAGCTTATTTTCCTTTATCTTTTTATTTATTTATTTATTTATTTCCTCCTTAGGATTCGCTTTTAGTTAGTTAATTAAATTGGTTTATTTAGGTGGTTACTTAATTAAAATTTGAAATAATTAATTCAACTTAGTTAATCAATTAGATTAATTAATTCAACCCACCTTTTTATCAATCAATCTAAAACATGATAAAAGGCTCAAACTAAACAAACCCCTTTCGTAAAAAGGGTGAACTATGTAGATTTTGATTCCCATTCGAAAGGATACGTAGACATGCTTGTCTAAAGCATCAAATCCAATTAAAATAAATTCTCTTCCTCTTTCAGCTTCTTCACATAGTTTAGGTTTTGTGTTTTCTTTTGTTTCTTTGTTTTGTTACTTTCATTATTGATTTAATTTGGGAAATGTGTGACTCTCCTAGAACCCATAAAGGCTAAAGGGAGTATCCCCTAATTTGGTTTAGGTTGTAAATTTAACATTTCTATTGCCTTCTTTATTTAATTCTTTTATTGCTTTTATTACTTCTTTTACTGCTTTACTTTAATTCATGCATATTTAATTATTCATTCATTTATAATTGTTCATGAAATTTATTTTAAGCCATTAAGCATTAAACTTTCCAAACTAATTAAATGAACCGAAAACCTAGTCCCCGAATTTTCTTTGGTAATCAAGGGCTAGTGCACTTTTTCATTGGAATATAATTGGAGTCATTTAATTGGATTTTTTCTTTAACTTTTCCCAAATAAAAAAAAATTAAGGTGGCAACTCCTAATGCACTTTTTCAAAATCAACCAATCTGAACCCGAGGATTCCATTCTGAGTACAAACCCGAATGAGCATTTCGATTCTCTCTAGCGAATCGGGCAGGTGCTCGAGCGAGGCCTCACAATGGTGTATTGATTGGGATCCCACTAATGCTGAGGGGATAGACTAGATGGTTTTCTACTATCTGCTATTCCTTTTTGGTGCTACCATCTTTGCTAACAACCGCAGTACTATCGATTTGAGCCTCCTCAAGGCTCTGAGAGATATCGATCGGATTCAGTCCTATGTATGGGGCTCTTCGGGCTTGGCGTGCCTCTACTACAACATAGACCTCTCGATTAGGCAACACGAGTATATTGATGGTTATTGGCGATTGATTGAGGTACGTCTTCCTTATTTTAACTTCTATTTACTTTTCAATGCCTTTTATCTACTTCTAACCATTTTTCTGATGATTAGATTTGGGCCTTTGAGTATGTCTTATTACAATGCCCCCAGCTTGGTGCTTTGGCAGCGAATAAGGATCATTTTCTGATAGCAAAAAGATAGGGTCACAGTCGGTATGAGAACAAGGACTCCCACAGTCTTGAGCAGCATCAGTGACGACTCAACCATTTGACATTTGATCAAGTAAAAAAAAAACATGTTAGTACTAAAAGGAATTCATTTAGTTTAAAGATACTTACCTTGACTTTTTGTAGGTGAGGGTTGCTCCTTGGGGACCATTTAATCGCCTTTCCGTGTATGTCATTGGGGCAATCGACAAGATAGGGAAAAGGCAGCTACTTTGCTGTGCTACTCATTAGATCTGGTATCTGGGCTAGCAAGTACATCATTGGGAGTGGGGTCCTGGCTTCAAGTGTGTGCCACACTCTCCTCTTGCAATGTCATTTGCTATTTACTAGATGGCAAAGATTTGGCAGCGACTTTGGCAGGATGGCTAATAGAGGCATTTCTGGAGCCTTAGGGTGAGGGAGCATATTAGTACTTTGTCTAGCAGTATCTGTTGCCAGAGATTCAACTACCTAGCTCATATCTCTCGCAAGAGACACCAGTTCCTCAGGACACTATTGCGGCTGCTAGACCGGTGAGTTCTAACTTTCATTTTTCCCCTTTTTGATTATCATATTGCTAACTCCATTCATTATGGGGGACTAAAGAAAAGAGGTTATATAGAGGCGAGGGTGCCTCCACCTCTACTGCAGCAGGTGGAGATGCTACTAAGGATCTCCTTCCAAGGGTAGTGCTGGGCCGTCCCTCAATTGATTTGGACCCCTTGTACTTATACATGAATACAGATGGCACCTTGTCAATCGAATTTCTAGACATAAGTCGTGCCACTGCTGTTTCATTTGAACCGGACAATACTACCTATATAGGATTTCTTTCCTTTTCTTTTGGTTCTTACTTACTTCTCAACACCTCATGCGTATGTAGTCTTACCTTATAGGTACTGAAGGCTATAGTAGAGCGTTACTATTAGCTGTACTCCACCACCTAGAGGCAAATCACGGTTCTCACTCAGCCAAGACAGAGAGAGCTAGTTAGTCTATATAAACATATAACACAAATAACTTGCATTCTTTTCATTCATACAATGTTTTGATGCCATGAGTATTCTGTATGCAAGATAGCACCTAGCGAGAACTGGTATGCTTAGATGACTATATGTTCTTCTTTCTAGTTCGAACAAATACTACATGCTCATGTATGCAAATGTTTGTCTTGCAAGCCCTTGCAAACCATCGTTTGAGGCATATGGGCTTTGATGAGTATAATGGCTATATTGGGGGTAGCCATGGAGTAGGACCTAGGAAGTCAAGGGCAATGAGATAGCGGGTGATAGTTGAGGATGATTCAGAGGAGAAAAAAATAGCAGACTAGGATAAGAAGGATGGTTCATACTCTAATTAGACACTTTAACATGTTTTCTTTCAAATGATTTACTATAACTTTTGAATAATTTAAACTTGTAATCCTTGTTTTCTGGATGTTTATTTTTTAATCAATACATGCTTTCTTCTTCATGGCCTTTATACAATTTCATATGCTTGCTAAAAGGTTTGAAAACATGTTTGAAATATTAAAAATCAAGAAAACGCCAAACAGTTACAGGCTACAGGTGCGCAAGGGGTCACGCGCGTGTAACTACTGCGCACCACTTGCCATGCGCCTATAACTACAGGCGCGTGGTAGGGCATGAGCCCGCACTATGACTACTGCAATTCCTTATACTTTTCGGACTCAATTTCTCCGATTTTGACCCTATAAATGGTCGTCTTTCACCGCAAAAACTCTATACCTTCACTCTAAAACATTAGCAAGCAATCCTAAGCCTCTGAATCTCCAATAATCATGGCACCGACCTGTAGACAAAAGATCAACAACATCCTTTCTGGATTAACTCTGCAAGGTTGGAAACACATTGCTCCCTTCCAATTGCGAGAATTATTATACTTGCAAAAAGTGACCATTCTTCCCAACCTTCTCGAAGCAGTTGTATCCTATTGGGATCCAGAAACCCACATTTTTCATGTCAATGGAAAAGAGATTTGTCCTCTCTATGAGGAGTTTATCACCATCTTAGGGAAAACACATGTTGCTACAGACATTCCTGTAGTAGCTAGACTAGAAGCTTCAATTCTTGAGGAGGCTTCCAACATTTTTAGCATGTCACCTATAGATTACCTCTAAACCACTTTGGATGGATTCTTTCTGATTGATAACTTAATGGATTTGGTGCCTCATCTTAAACCAGAAGACCATTCATGGCAGAATACCTTCTATTTCTGCCTTTTGGCCCATTTTATACTCATCTTTTGACCTAGTACAGGGGATCAGCGCTTACTATTAGTCGTCGCACAGATGGAGAAGGGGAGAACTCCCATTCCCTTAATACTTGTAGAAACCGTCATCGAGCTGGATGACTGGCGATCAACCAGAATCTTTAAAGGGAGCCCTTTGCTGCTATAGGTATGCCAACCTTATGCTTTTTTCCTACTTTTCTGAGTTTTCCTCTTGCGAATTCCATTTCTAATCAAATATCTTGGCAAATCTAGCTATTAGAGAAGCTCGGGAGGGTGGCTCTGCCTCCCGAACATTTGATCTCTAAATATGGGCCAAAACACTATACTGTAATCCATTCATATGACACTGTGGATGAGTGGAAGGAATATTTTAGGACTGCTCCAGATAGCTCTATCCGATGGAAGTGCTCTTGGTGGAAAATCCATTTTGTCACCTTATATTAGGAATTTTCCTATTTGCGGGCTATATGAATCAACTTTCTATACACCTCAAAGATTGTGTCAACAATATGGGCTATGACAACGCATTCCTAAATTCACTAAATTCCAACCCAAGAATCTCACACATCCTTTTATTGATATGTTCAAGAGTAGTTGGCACCGATGGACCATCCAGTGGAACTTAGACTTGAAAGATGATCTTACCACAACAGAAGAGTACAAAGGATGGGTCACACTTTATGAGCAAGAGAAAGATCCCACTCAACGAGCTACTCTGATCATACAACATTTTTCCCAAAGAATGGAAAAATGAGACAAAGATTCTGATGAGAACGATCGTGGGAAAAGGCCAAGAACATGATTTTCATTAATTTCAGTTGTGATTTTACATTACTTGCTTTTCAATGATTCCAGATGTTGACCATCAATAGAGATAGAAACATAAATGCGAATTTATTCAATCAAAATATCAAAGTTTATATTCAATTAATAAGAGCACATCTTTTGGTTTTCTATTTACAGCTAAATTTTCATCTCTCCTTTTGCTTAAACAGTCCAAAGAGGATTTTATGCTTAGCCTCTCTTTACTATTTTATTTTTGTCTTTTATTTTTTCCTATAACTGCCTCTTAACCTGGTGAGATTTTCAATTCTAGCGAGACTTTCTCTCTTACTCACTTTTACCTTGCTTAGGCGTAGAATTTCTTGAGACGGTCCAAGTTGATTGTAAACCTGTTTATGGGCAGGGCTGCGGGCTTCAATTAGTGAAGGAAATTATGGGCTGGCCGAGCCGAGCCTTTGGAAAATTTAATATTTTTCAAATCCAAGCCTGGCCCATGAACAAGTCTAGTTGATTGGTTCTTTGAATTCATTGCCTTCGAAATCAGATAGAATGACAACTCATTTGGAGAACAACTTCATAACCAAATAAGGACCTTCCCAATTGGGTCTGAATTTTCCACTCAGATCCATGGGAGAAATTTTTGCATGCTTTAGAACAAGATCTCCTTCTTTAATTGAATTGGGATGAACCCTTTTGTTAAAATGCCTAGCCAGTCTCTTTTTGTACAAATGATCCTAAAAAAGGGCGTGCATTCTTCTTTCATCTAATAAGGCCAATTCCAAATAACGATTCTCAATCCACTGAGTGTCGGGAATTCCAAATTCTAAGGAAATTCTCAAAGACTGAACTTTGACTTTGATTAGCAGCATTGCCTCCATTCCATAAATCAAGGAATATGGAGTTGCTCCAGTAGTTGACTTGACTGTGGTTCGGTAGCCCCAAAGAGTGAACGGTAACTTACCCTAGTGGATTGAATCATCTTCCTTATAATGGTTTTGATACTCTTGTTTACTGCTTCCACTGCCCTATTGGCTTGTGGATAGTAAGGTGATGACTTATGGTGCTTGATACCCTTTTCTTGTAACAAAGCTTTGACTTCCCCTTGGAATTGGACCTCATTATCTGATACAATGTGGTGCGAAGTCCCATATCTACAAATTAGATTTTTTGAATGAACAACATCATTTGTTTGGCTATTATAATTCTGTAAGACTCTGTCTCTACCAATTTGGAGAAGTAATATACTGCTACCACAATATATTCATAACCATTTGAGGAGGGAGACAATATTTTTCCAATGATATAAATCCCCTAAGCTGACAATGGCCAAGGAGATGTTAAACTTTGCAATTCCATTGGTGGTAGATGACTCAAATTAGCATGAATCTGGCATTCATAACACTTTTTCACCCTCTCAATATAGTCCTTTTCCATAGTCATCCAAAAGTAACCTTGCCTGAGGATCCTTTTAGCTAGAATCCTCCCATGCATATGCGTACCACAGACTCCGACATGGATTTCCTCTATAATGGTCTTAACCTCATCTTTAGTGACACATCTTAAGAGAATCCCATTAGGCATCCTTTTGTACAGTTGCCTCTAAATACAACAAACTGTAGGGCAAGCCTTCTGATAGCAACTATGTTTTACTTTATGGCCTCAACAGGGTATTCCCTATGTTCTATGTACCTCTGGAGATCGTAATACCACGAACGACCATCTTGCACCAACTCGAAGATTCACTCACCCAAATAACAAAAGGTTCAAGTCCTTATAATGAGGAATGGCTTAATTGGGTAACTTTTTGAAGGTTGCCACACTAACACCAACCCAGCCAAAGCATCTGTTGGCTTATTCTCTGATCGACTCACATGAAAAAAGTTTACCTTTTAGAGATGCTGGAGAACAACTCTCAAGTAGTCGACATAGGGTATCAACTTTTCTTCTCTTACTTCCCAATTTCCTCTAGCATGTTCAATCACTAGCTTGGAGTCTTCAACCACTTATATTTCTTTTACACCCAATTATGCTAAAGATTCCAATCCAAACAATCAGACTTCATATTCCACCATGTTGTTTGTGACTAAAAAATCTAGTTTCTTAGCTAAAGGGATCTATTCTCCCTCAGGTGATTGTAGGACTACTCCAGCTCCAACCCCATACTTATTGGCTACTCCATCAAAGTAAAGCGTCCATGTATGTTTCTCAATCAAATTTAGATGCTACTACCCTACCCTTTATCATTTTCTTAATGACATATTCAATATCAAATTCAGACAATAGAATAATCCACCTTGATAACTTTCCAATTAGGACAGGAACACCATACAAATACCTCATCATATCCATCCTCAACACCATTATCACCTTAAAGGATTGGAAATAATGTCTTAGCTTTTTCGAAGCCTAGACTACCGCCAAACAAGCCTTCTCTACTACATTGTATTTCTCCTCATAAGCCAACAACTTCATGCTCAAGTAGTAAATATTGAACTATACTCTAGTAGTATCCTCTTGAGAAAGCATTGCCTCTATGGCAATTTCTTTTACAGTCAAGTACAAGATTAAAGGGCTACCTAGTTATGGCGGCTTGAGAATTGGTGGATTCATCAAATACTCCTTTATCTTATCGAAGGCTAGTGGGCATTAATCGTTCCATCTCACTAGCTAGTTCTTTCTCAGAAGCTTAAAGTTGGGTTCACAAACTATTGACAATCTAACTATGAACTGGCTGATGTACTGAATTCGGCCTAGAAAGCATCTTACCTCTTTCTTAGTCTTTAGAGGGAGCATCTCTTAAATAGCTTTAATCTTATTCGGATTTATCTCAATTCCTTTCAAACCTACCGCAAAACCTAAAACCTTACCAGAATTAACCCCAAACATGCATTTCGTAGGATTCATCCTCAGCTTATACTGATGATTCAATTTAAGAACTTTTTTAAAGCAACCAAATGTTCCTACTCAGTTTCGGACTTGATGATCATCTCATAGATATATGCCTCCAGCTCTTTGTAATCATATCATAGAATAGGGTAGTTGCCATGCACTAGTAGGTTGCCCCCGCATTCTTCAATCTAAATGGCATGACCCTATAGCAGTAAGTACCCCGCTGAGTGATAAAAGTTATTTTTGCCTTATCCACCTCAGCCATCTGAATCTGATTGTATCCAGTAAACCCATCGTAGATTGAATACCACTTTCTCATTACAGCACTATCTACTAGCACATCAATATGGGGTAAAAGGAAGTCATCCTTCAAGGAAGCTTTGTTTAAATCCTTGAAATCCATACACATTTTGACTCTACCTTCCTTCTTCGGTACCGGGATGATGTTTGCCAATCATTTTGGATAGTCTACTACCTCGAGGAAATCTATATCCACTTACTTCTTTACCTTTTTTTTGATAGGAGTTTCCCATTCTTGCCTTAGACGCTAGAGGTTATGTTTCATTGGCTTGCCATCTGGATACAAAGGAATCGTGTGATCTACTATCCTTCTGTCTATTCCAAGCATATCTGCATAACTCCAAATGAATGCCCTTTGCTTCCATCTGAGTAGGTCTCTGTAATACCCTAGACTTTAATGACCTTTCACCATGACCCAATTGACATAGGAAAGGAAAATTTAATGCAAGTTGAATTATAAAACCAAGATTGAATATTAGTGCATATGAACTTGATTGATTAAATTTTGTGATGAATTGCATAAAATTATATTAATAACATGTATGAATATGAATTTCATATGAACAATACATATGAATATGCTTATTTCTACCAAAAATAATCAAGTGAATATAAGTGTACAAGAAAGATGGGGTAAAATAGTCATTTCATAAAAATTATCCAAAAATTCTATGAATATGTATTAACAAATGACCAAGTAATGGGCTAAGCCTATGCCACAATGTTGGCCGGCTATGATGAGTAAAAAGGAGGGAAACAAAATTCTTGAAACTATTTTCTTGTATTAAAATTTGAGTTAGTGGAAAGTGGGCCCCACTTTCCATTAACACAATTTTTAAATCATCAAATAGCAAGGTTCAATGAATCTAGTCCTAAGTTATCACCAAATTTTCAAGAGAAGAGATTTTAATTATAAATCGCAAAGCTTCTCTTAGAAGCCATGTGATTACAACCATTCATTTCCATTGATTAAATCTTGGCCATTCATTAGTAATTAAAAGAATTCACTAATCACCATCTACTTCTCACTTCCATCAAACACCACCAAAAGCCAAAATTTTCTCTTCTTTTCTTCTCTCATTTTTTGCCAAGTTCATCTTCACACCCAAACGAGGATTTCAAAGGTAACAATCTAAAATTTAAAGTCTTTTTCTTCATCTTAATCATATCTCGCTTGCTTGTAATATAAAATGCTTTTCCTTTTCTTTTTTCTTTCTTCATGGTTTGGTTCCTTTGTGAAATTGGGGAGAAGATTTCCTTAATTTAAAAACTTGTTAGATCTTGAAAGATAGACTGAGGAGTAATGAATTAGAGGTGTTAATTGAGACAAAGGATAGGAACAAAACTTCACACCTAAGGTGAGAAGTTTCGGCCTATAGGGATTTTTCAAATCTTTTGCTAATTTTGTGTTTTGAATCATGATTTAGGCCTAATGACATGTTAATTGCATAATCTAGAAGTTAATTTAATTTTGGTCAGAGAATCCTAAATTTCCTTTTTAAATGTTATGTAAAATTGGGGATTTTTTATTAAGTGCTTCATTAGTGAAATTGATTGTTTAATTAGGTTCATTGGCATGTTAATTGAGTATGTATGAATTCAATTTGTAATTAGAAGATGAAATTTTGAAATTTTGCCTAGAGGAGGGTTCGGCCAACCCTTGACCCTAATGTCTACTATTTGACCTTTGTAATTGGTTATTTAATTAAGCTTAAGAATGGATAAATTGCATGATTGAGCAGCCAATTTGAGTATGGATTGAGGAAATTCCATTTTTCCTCAATTAGTAGGGTTCGGCCAACTAGGAATCTTTAGAACCAAATGAATGTTTCTTCAATTGAACTTTGATTTGAGAATGCTTTTGTGTTAATTGAACAAATATATGATTGCATTGTATATTAGCTAAGTGAACTTGACTCTTTCCTTTTAAGTATGGTTCGGCCATACATGGAAAGTCAAGGGAAATATTTATATGTAATGGAACATGAAACGATTTGTGATGACTTGATTGAACATGGAATATACAATAAAGAAAGTGAGACAAAATGTTGGACAATGGTCCATGGCCTATTCGGCCTTAGTAGCATCAATACATATATTGATTAATAAATTGCTAACTATGTTTGTATGCAATGTTGTGTTACTTATAATTAGTAGTATGTAAATTATGTCATCAGTATAGGTCTAGAAGTATTAGAATTATAATTATAATTGGTTTAATAGTTAAGTTTGAATTGATTATTATATGAAATGGTTCTTTATAGAACCTAAAGATAAGGTGAAAGAGCAATCGGAAGATCATCACTATTGTTTCTGCTAACTAAGAGCTAAGGATTTAAGGTGAGTACATAATGCTTAATATAATATGGGCATTCTAAAGTGAATTACCATTCATTCATTGTACCCAAACTAGAAATCTTGAATAAAAACTCTATACTATTGATATTCATACATAAACCCTTGTGTTAAAAGTATATCTCTAGGCCTTCAGCCTACCTTGCATTGGCATATACATAAGTGAATTCTTTACTCGTTGATGAGTAACATTGTTTCATATGTAACCTATATATTATTGCCTCTTCATTATTGATATTTCATTAAAAACATAAATTCCCATTTGATGTGGGGTATACATCAATCATGTGCACATGGTAAGAAGACCCGTCGAATAGGGATAGTGTTTTCGCCTTAGCTAGAAAGGGTGGTCTTAGTCGTGAGACCTGATCAATCTCGCACTATTGAAATCAGTATGAGTGAGCAAAGTATTGGTTGCCACTCTGTTATTCTTCAGTGGGAAGCACACTGCTTCTGAATATCTAATTTCTGCTGAAAATGTCATTAATTATATTACCTTGAACCTTCATTTGCCTGCATTATTGATAAATCCTATTGTAATGTTTATAATTCTTGTTAAATACCGAAATGTTACCCAAATATGGAAAAACAATAAGACCAATAATCTTTCATAGAAACCTATAAACTTAGCTGGAATATCATATTAAGTTATTATGTATTCACTGAGCTTGTCTCACTCCTTTAGTGGTTTATTTTTTTTCAATTGCTGTAGTGGATTTTGCAAGGTAAAACTCAAGCTCTATCCTTCCACTTGGGAGTTACTCTGCTCTTTTGTTGTGAATCCATTTTGGGATGTCATAATGATTATGTATCTTAAAAAAACCGGTCTAGAGCTCCATAGTCATTATGGTATCTAGTAGTATTGAAAAACTAAAACTTTATGATTATATGTTGAACTGTAATAACTATATTATGAATGATGCACGTTAAATATTAACAATATGGTATTACAATGAACTTATCGGTATATGTTGAACTTATGGTATATGTTTGGTATACTTGAGGTATATGTGCAGTATATGTAAAGGATCACAAAGTATATCAGGTTATGGTCTTGGGTATTATTGTTATACATGATAATTATAGTTTGGTATAAGGTAGTGGGTTCTACGGGTCTAGGTGACCTTATGTCTCCCTAAGCCTTAGAATCGTTACATTTCAAAAGTGGGATGCGACAAAGTTAGTATCAGAGCATAATTTAAGTCTAGTATAGACTTCATAAGTATAAGATTTATAGTGTATAAGCTGAACCATGGAGCATAGGATTCCTAAACGTTATTGAAGTCCATCAATAAGTTAGTTCCACGTAAACTTAATATGCATGCTTATTCCACTTATATGACTATATGTTTCCTATATGTGATATTTTATTGTGTTTGCTAACCGTCTTCTATGGCAGGAGATTTATGACTTGAGGCGATCGCTTAGGGAGATGAGATGGGAGATGGCTAGGGTAATGCATGCCTATGAGCACTCGAGGGCTGGCTATATCCCACCTCTTAAAGACATGATGCCGGGATTTCCTGAGCATTTATGTATAGCATGTGGTAGGCTTGACCACTTAGTTGAGAGATGCCCACTTAGAAGTCGTAGGTTGTCACCTTCATTGCTATCCATGGGGCGCAGGAGTGTAGGTCCTGTAGAGAGTGGAGCTGCACATGAGGATGTGGATAGAGATAGGCAGGACAGAGACATGAGGGGTGCTGACAGGGTTTAGTTACCAGTGATAGTGTTATGTTATTAGGATATATATATATATATATATAGCCCTAAGATAGATTAAAAGTCTTGAAGGAACTATAAGATCAGTAGGGTAGTATGTGTTAGTGTTTATAAAGATGCATATATATATAATATGGGTAAAGATGTCCGACTAGTAGTACAACATGTTCGTGTATGAAAGGCCATGTGTGGCAAGTAAATTATGACCCAATGTGACACGAGTCAAATGCTTACATGATCTGACATCGCTTTTGTACTATTGAAAGATGTAATGAAAATCTATATGATATATATAAAAGAAGTAGTTATATTATGTTACTGCAGTGCTCTACTTACATATGTGAATGTTTATGCTTATATATGACTTTAGAGTAAATAGAAAATGATGCAATAATGATGAATTGAATGACGTTATGATTATTTAAAAATGCATGTTTATTGTGAAATAGAATGGTTTATGAACTATATTGAAATGGATAGATACTAAACTTTGGTATTGTCTATGATAGTATGCCGCCTCATAGAAGGGTACAATCTGAGGGGCATGACTCCTCTAATAGTAATAGTATGGCACTAGACGTTTCTTTGGTGGCTGCCTCAATTCATGGTGAATCTGAGGGATTATTTCGGTCAAGGAAACATGTTGCTGATGATGAAGATCATGAGGCTGTAGAGAACATGGAGGCTGTGAGAAGAGAGATATGCGAACTTGCAGAACTGAGACTACATCAAGAAGAAATGCCTTCGCCACCACCTCCACTAAGAGTACCTCCTATTCAGAGGCATGAAGGAATTCCTCCTCTACCACCTAGACCTCCACAAAGAGTACGGAGAAGGAGGATGCTACCTGACGAAGGAGTCATTGTTAATGACTTCAAGAAGATGAAACCTCCTGAATTCAAAGGAGAAGAAGGTGAAGACCCGCAAAAGTTCCTAGATGAGTTAGACAAGATTGCACAAAGATTGCCATACTCTGATGAGAAGATGATTGAGTTAGATAGAATGTAACTTAAAAAGGAAGCATGGGAATGGTTCTAGAGGAACATTGAAGATTGATTGTATGGGAATGAACCACCTACTTGGGGGGAGTTTAAACAGGAGCTACTATATGAGTTCTTGACTGAAGGGGAAAGATAGAACCTGGCACTCCAATTCAAATAGTTAAAGCAGAAGCCTGGTATGTCAGTGTCTGACTATGCTAGGGAATTCAAGAGATTAAGTAAATATGCCCCACATATAATGCCTACCGAAGTGAGCAGAATTGATAGGTTTCAAAAAGGACTGATCACCGTACTTTACAATATGCGTGTGGCTATAGATTTTCCCACTATGGCTAAGCTAATTGACAGAGCTAAACTTATGGAACCCAAACACAAAGCCAAAATGGCTGAGAGGGATGAAAGATATCAAAAGAAGAATAAGAACCGAAGCCAAAGCAATCAACATAGGGGTGGAAATACCCAAGCTGAAGAGCATACTACTGCTACCACTACTCAGTATCACTCCCGAGGAGGAAGTAAGAATAGAAATCAAGCTGGTAGCATATTTGTGGCATCGACACCTGAAAATATAGGCACTTATCGACCGGGACAGCAAAATCAGGATGTTTATACTTGTACCACATGTGGCAAGAGACATGGTGGGATTTGTCACAGAGCTACGGGAGCTTGACTTAAGTGTGGGCAAGTAGGGCACTTCATTAAAGATTGCCCAATGAAAGGAGAGTAGAGAACAACTATAGTTGCTTCACAACCAACCATACGGATGAACTGAGCTGACAATCGAGGCAAGGAGGGAAAGGCAGAAATCAAGGCCAAGCCTCTGGTTTTATGCAAGTTGTTGAAGGGAAAGGCAAGGAAAAGTGTATGCCCTGAATCCACAAGAGGCTCAAACTTCAAACAATGTGGTGACAGGTACTGTCCTTATTCACTCTTCTTATGCAAGATGTTTGTTTGACTCTGGTGCAACACATTCCTCTATATCCCCATACTTTGCAAAGAAATTAAATAGAGTTAAGGAAGTAATGCATGAACCCTTAGCTATAATGACACCTTTAGGAGAAATTGTAGAAGTGAACCAAGTGTATAAGGAGTGTATAGTGGAAGTTAAAGGTAGACAGTTCATTGCTGATTTAATCGAACTATAAGTGTTGGAATTCGATGTCATATTAGGGATGGATTGGTTGTCAAAACATGATGCCTATGTTGAATGTCATGAAAAGAGAATTAGATTCAGAATGGAAAATGGAGAAGAAATTATGTATTAAAGAGATTGGAGTGATGCACCCACTAATCTTTTCTCTGCCATTGGAGCAAAGAGGTTGCTGAGGAAAGGATGTCGAGCCTATCTAGCTCAAGTAATGGATACGAGGAAGGCCTCTAGTAGTATAGGGGAAATACATATCATAAATGAATTTTTAGATGTTTTCCTGGATGACTTGCCGGATTACCACCAGACAGAGAGATAGAATTCAACATCGAATTGTTTCCGGGTACTCAACCCATATTGATACCCCCATATCGAATGGCACCATCTGAGTTAAAAGAACTGAAGGTGAAACTACAAGATTTGCTGGACAAGGGTTTCATCCAACCTAGTAGTTCACCATAGGGAGCCCAGTACTGTTCGTTAAGAAGAAGGATGGATCTTTTAGATTATGCATTGACTATAGACAATTCAACAGAGCAACAGTGAAGAACAGATATCCTCTACCTAGAATCAATTATCTATTCGACCAGTTGCAATGAGCTAGTTATTTTTCAAAGATTGATCTTCGGTATGGTTATCATCAACTCAAGATTCAAGGGGAGGACATTCATAAGATTGCATTTAAAACTCGATACGACCACTATGAGTTTACGGTGCTACCTTTTGGATTGACGAATGCACCAACAGCCTTCATGGACTTAATGAACCGTGTGTTCAAGCCATTCCTAGACAAATTCATAATTGTCTTCATCGATGATAACTTGGTCTATTCGAAGAGTAAAGAAGAACATAAGGAACACCTGTGAACAGCACTACGAACGTTGTGGGAGCACCAACTCTATGCTAAATTGTCAAATTGTGAGTTCTGGTTGAACCGCATATTTTTTATGAGACACGTAGTGAGTAAAGATGGAATCCAAGTGTCACGACCTGACTTACGAGCCGCGACGGTCCTAGGGCATGGGTAAGCGTAAAGCCACCGAAAATCGGTAGAACCCAATTCTATACTATAACCAATCATGCATATACAATTCCCAGATTAGAACCCCAAACACATTACTATGACAATCCAAATCATCCATTCAATAAATGTATTCCATTAATACATTAAAGTAATATGTCATATATTACAGTCCTAAAATGAATATACAACATTCAACCATTATATTCAATATCACCATGACCATGGAACTCTAGACTTGACTCTTGGAGATACATACTCGTTATTATATAATTAAAATGATGAAATGAAAATATGGACATAGTAACCCCCAAGCGAGAAGATGAAGCTTGAGTTTTACCTCGTCTCAACCTCTATAGCACCTGAAAAAGATAAACCACTATGGGGTGAGATATAAATCTCAGTGAATACATAATAGTTCAATATAATATGCCGGCTAGGTACAATAGAGAATATGCAATTAGA
>CATKHJ010381017.1:0-16836 GCA_949750685.1 Vernicia montana | reverse complement strand
GACTAGTTGCCATCCTTTTTCAAATAAAAGGAAAGCAAAATAAGAGGATTACTATTTGGTTAAAAAAATTTCAAAATAATCTCCATTTGGCACTTAAGTTTAAATTGACTTTCATGCATCACTTTGCATAATAAAGGCTCTTTGCCTAACCATAGATTTAGAAAAATTTTTGGATGGTGAGTAGCATTGGCTCCAAAATTCTCTTTGAATATGTTGGGAGATAGCGAAAGCATTCAACCCCGCGACGAATCCCCGATCATTTCTGTGGTGTAACGAGCAATCAGTACTGTTGGACTCACGTGGGTCTCTTTGACTCACATGTGGTTAGGTATATCGATGCTCTAGTGGGATGGGACCCTTAAACCAAGCTACCTTTTACCCTTGTGCATATAATTGCCTTAGCCTCAAACTTTAGGTTCCGTGTACCGTAATAATTAAGCCCTTTTGTGCATAAACCCATGAAATCTTTTTTGGACATGCATCATGACATTTGAAATGCATACATGCATAAGAAACTCGAAAATAGAGTCTTCTCGCCCTGTAAACTAAAACCGGTGGTCCATCACCCAAAAAATTACTCAACCAATAAACCGATGAAGGGAATCCTTTTCCCGATGTACCATTGCATCTGTCTGTCCTTTTCCAGTGTAAATTCTTACCCTTTTCTTTTCCTTTCTTTTGAAGGTACCAATGGCTAACACCTTTGATCAGGACACCATGAACACTTTTTTCGCTAGTCTCCTCAAGAAACAAGAGGAGACTTTTCAAAATGTACTCACCACCTGTGAGGCCTCGCCCGAGCACCGGTCCGATTCGCTAGAGAAAATCGAAATGCTCTTCGGGAGAAACTCCACGCATCTGGAACTCGCTGTGAGTTCTTGGAAAATTGAAATTTGTATTTTCGCTTTATATGACAGGGAGTCGCCACTTTAATTTTATTTATTTTAATTAGAAAAATTAAAGGAAAACCCAAATGAAATGACTCCAAATTATTTATTTTATCCAAATGGGAAAGTACTGATCCACGAGTGACCAAAGTGGGCTCAAGGATCAGGTTTTGGTAATAAACAGTAAATTTCTTTAGTTTGGCTAAAAGTACAAAATAACTTTATATGTAAAGGATGATTTTCATGCATGAATAGAAATAAAAATGATGAATGAAATAATTATAAATGATGTAAATATTATATGGGTGACAGGTTATAAATGAATAAACAGAAAATGAAATATGATAAGAGAATATTTTCTCTAGCCCTTATGAGTACTAGGAAAATCAAATATTCCTCAATTAATTTAATAAAAGAAATATAAAGCAATAAAAGAAATAAATAAAAGGGGAAAATATTATTTAAAATATTTTAAAGTTGATGCCTTAAAGTTGGCATGCTTGCGTATCCCTTCGAATAGGAATCAAACCCCATGTAGTTCTCCCTTCTTGCGAATGAGGGGTTTTACTCAAAAGAGATTTATTTAGTTTATTAATTTAATTCAGATTTTCAATTAATAAAATTCAGATCTTTTCGATTTTAGATCCAAATAAAGACGTGATAACAAGATAAATTATAGATCTGATTTTAGAATTTAAAAGATGCAAGAGAAAGGAATTATACCTTTGCTCTTCTTGGTTTTTTTTTACGGACGGGGCGAGTCTGATTCCGGATCGGAGCTCTACTTCGAGATTAGGAAATCGGAGCAGATAATAACAACTTTAAAGTAAAATAACTTTGGTAAGTTAATTTTTGATGTGAAAAAGTGATTTTTATGGTTTAAAATAGACAGAGTTTTGTTATGAAACAAAAATATTTTTGGTTTCTCTGAAAATCCTCTCCTTTTTTCTGTAGGGAGAAGGCCTATTTATAGGGGAGAGATGGCCCTAGTGGAGGAGCTGGCACCGACGGCATGCCAACCGGTGAACCGGCATGGGTGCCGTGCCTCAAATTAGCCGGCACGTGAAGTATGCCGGCAATTGGGCTGCACGAAAACCGATTTCGGCTGGGTTGGTTCTTCTGCCCGATTTGACTCTATTATGAGCTGTTTTAGTCGGTTTGAGCCCGTTTCTGATCCAAATTGGGCCCTGTTTGATCATACGGGTTTGTAATTGAAAATCGGTCGTCAAGGGGTGCAAATTTAAGGGTTCACAGTTGCCCCTTCATCAAAATTACTTTGTTCAAAAAGGCAATTTTGATGATAGTGAACTTGGGGAATAGGAATCAAAATGATGTCTAGGTCAGTGTTTAGACATATTTAGAAAAATCTATATTTCTTGTCTGTGTAGGAAAAATAAGAGATATATTCCCGATTTTTTCTGGGTAAAAGATATAATCCCGATCTGTTTGGGAAAATAAGAGGTATTCCCGATCTAGTTGGGAAAAAGATCCTAAAGCTATCATAGAATAGGTCTGATTCTGGAAACCTTAGCCAAAGTTAAGGTATGGATCCTAAGGTTGTCTTAGGATGGTCTGTATGAGATTGATTGGTTCGGGTAAAGGAAATGCCCCTCGGTATGTTTGAAAAGTGGTCCCGGTCTGAGTCTAGGTTTCATCAAAATTGAACTGTCTGGTAGGCAACTTTGAAGATTGGATGGATTGGTTCTTTCTGGTAGGAGGAGAGTGTTCTTTTTAATAGGAAGAGGTGATTGTCCTTCTTGGTAGGATGAGATTCCTTTTTGATAGGATAATGTTCTTTTCTGGATTTAGGAGTTTGGATTTGATGATCTATCTTGATTTAGGAGCTCTGATTAGCAATCTATTATGAAATGCATCTGACTATGCAAAGATAATGATCTAGATACCTTGAACCTGTGAACGGTCAATTTGGTATAAAAGTATTGATCTTTGTAAAAGAGGGTGCTTCTATTTTGGAATGATAAAGGACAGTGGCTTAGTTGTTTGGCCCGAGGTTGAAAGTCAAAGAAAGGTCAGGTTTTGACCTTTGGAGGTCATGCTTGGAAGGCTGAGTCAGGTTTTGCCTGGAAGGTGAAGATCATGCTTAGAAGGCTCAGTCAGGTGTGGCCTGGCTTGGAAGACTAGGTCGAGTTTTGCTTTAGAGGGCTCAGTCAAGTTTGGCCTGTCTTGGAAGGCTGGGTCAAGTTTTACCCTAGAAGGTTGTCTTATATGTGCTGTTAAGAGTCTGTTTCCTGGACATGACTCTCGGAGGTGCTTTGACCAGTTGGTTTGCCACTTGAATTTTTTTATTCAAGGGACTTGAATTGCAGTGATGATATGATTTGCCAAAGAAGCTTAGGCTTGGATGGTAAGATCTGCCCAGGAGACTTGGGCTTGGATGGTATAAATTTTGCCAAGGAATCATGGGCTTTGACCAATTCAGGCCCCTCTTGAGGATGATAAGCTTTGGGAGTTATAGTTTTGACTTTAGCTTTGCCAAGGAGAATGGGCTTTGAGGATTATGAGTCCTGAGAGACTTTGGAATTTTTGGTTCTACTGACTGGCTTGGCCCTAAAATTTTACCAAGAAGACTTGGGTTTAAAAGGATTCATGAGTCCTGAGAGACTTTGGATTCTTATGGGATTTACCCTTGTAAGATGATATTTTACCAAGGGGATTTGGGTTTCTGGTGGGCTTGGCCCTTGGAATTTTACCAAGGAGACTTGGGTTTCTGGTGGGCTTGGCCCTTGGGATTTTACCAAGGAGACTTGGGTTTCTGGTGGGCTTGGCCTTTGGGATTTTACCAAGGAGACTTGGGTTTTTTGGTGGGCTTGGACCTTTGGGATTTTACCAAGGAGACTTGGGTTTTTGGTGGGCTTGGCCCTTGGGATTTTACCAAGGGGACTTGGATTTCTGATGGGCTTGGCCCTTAGAATTTTACCAAGGGGACTTGGGTTTCTGGTGGGCTTGACCCTTGGGATTTTACCAAGGAGACTTGGGTTTGAAAGGATGGTAGGCCTTATCTGGTGTAGGCCCTTTTTATCAGTGTTGGGGAGGTTATATGATTTTGCTTTTGTAGCATGATTTACGAAGAAGATAAGCACGGCTTATCTTCTTGTCTGAGATTGAAAAGACTCTTAGAGTGACAGAACTCTTGAGAAGACACTGGATTGATTTAGATGATGACTCAGAAGACGTGCCCCTTTGATTGATGATAGGAGCAATTTAGCTTTTTGTGACAAGCGTTTTGATTTGGTTATGCCTCAGAAGACGTGCTCTTGAATGGATGGTAAGTGCAATTTAGCTGTTGTGACAAGCATTTTGATTTGGATATGCCCTTAATGAATGATAAAGGTTACTTAGCTACTTGAGCTAAGAGACATGACAGATGATTTGAAGGATTTACCCTTAATAAATGATAAGGGTTACTTAGATGTTTGGGCTAAGAGACGTGACAGATGACAGAAGATGATATTCCTTTATTGAATGATATGGGCAACGTGACATATGACATAAAGGATATACCCCTACTGAATGAAAAGGGCAACGTGATGGATTTGACAGAAGAAAATTTGAAAGGTGTGCCCCTTGATGAGGGATTAGCCGAAAGATGGTGACTTTAAAATGATATGCCTTTAATGTGGGATAAAAGCATAAAGAACATAATGATTTGATCATAATGATTTTTCTTTAGCTCTAATTTTTGCCCGAGCCGCCCTTTCGAGTTTTCAACTCGACGAGCTTGCTCTAACTTCTGCCTAAGTCTCCCCTTTGGGTTTTCGACTTAGCGAGCTTTCTCTAATTTTTGCCTAAGTCGCCCTTTCAGGTTTTTAACTTAGCGAGCTTTCTCTAATTTTTGCCTAAGTCGCTCTTTCGGATTTTCAACTTAGCGAGATTAATCACTGAATTTTGGCATTTAAAGATTATTCCACCATGATTTGGGCTTCTATTGTCCTTCATCTTGGAGCTTTGATCTTTGTGTAGACCATTGTATTGAATATTGGTCCAGAGAGAAATCTTGTGAGGACATCGGGTCCTTTTGGAATTGTTGCCTCCTTGTTGAGGTGTTATGTTTGATTACCCAAAAGTGCAATGAGTAATTTTATTGCATTGCTTTTAGCTTTGATTGCTTCAACTGAAAAGATCACCATTTGGTGTTCTTTTATTATCTTGACTATCCTTTGGTTGGATCTGATGAAGTTGCTACTGATGCGGGCATAAGAATATCTCAAGTCTTGATTGTTCCTTAAGGCGTTAATAATTTTCCCGAGCGAGGGGAGGGGCGTTCAGGCGATGCCTCACATGGAGGTGCAATATCACTTCATATGAGAAAGGGCACTAATAGGAGATATCACAGTTGCTTAGATAAACATGGAAAAATGAAATGGCAGACAATTTTACAAAGGGCCTTAATAGTGCAAAGCTGGAAAAATTTATAAAGTTAGTGATGTGGGGGATTGTTGAAATACATCACTAATCAAAGCCCATCAGTTATCACTTTGGCCCATAAAAATGAATTGCATGTGAAGTAGTTGCCCATAAATTACATGTGAGTAATTAACAACCAAGCATTTCACTTGGTGATGGGACAAAAACGTGGTGCTTTGCTAGCCATGGAGACCAAGCCATTTTGTGCTATAAATAGAGCCATGATGAAGCATTCAAGGCATCAAGTGATAGAGCAAAACAAGAGTGAGTATAGTAGAGAAATAGTGCGGTGTGATGAGTAGTGGAGTGAGTTTAATTGAGTTGTAATATTGAAGTTTGTTTTTAATAATAAAAGTATTTTTTTGACAATTCAATTTATAAATTTGTCCTTTTTTCGCTTGCTAAATTTATTATTATTTGTCTTTATACAATCAACAAATGGTATCAGAGCCGATGGTTCGGCAGGGAAGAGTATGAAGACAGTGGTCAGATCCCGTTATTGTCATCTCCACGTGGAAGAGCAAGGTTACTCCTAGTGAAAGTAGAAGGGCTCTAAGTGACACACTTGAGGGGGAGATTGTTGAGATATCAAGTGTGAGTGGAATCCCACATTGGAAATAAATAGGATTAATGAGGGACATATAAGTGGGAATAACTCATAAACTCAATGTGTTAAGATTTTGGATTGGAGTGTGGTATTAAACCCATGAGTATGTCCCTCATTAGGCTCATCATGAAAATTTCCTAAGAAAACGGGCTCCCCAGGTACCAACAGATGTATCGTGTCCTATTAACCTATATAATAAACAAATTGAGTTCAACTATGGATCGTTGAAACGGCATTAAGAAACTCGACCCCATTAAAACACACATGCCAAGCATGAAAGAAGGCATCGAAACAACATAAACATAATATGTATAATAAGTTACACATCTATATACTAATAAAAGCAAAATAAATAACATAATTTACATTTACAAACACTAATTCAAGTTAATCTTCTTCGATGAAAAGTAATTTAATTGGGGGGTAGAACCAGAAGTGAAGTTTGTTATTTATATGCACTCTAATCTAAATATAATAATAAGATTCATCAGACAAAAGAGGTTCTTCAAGATCAGCTTTACAACTGGTTTCATCTTTCAAGAGATTCGTAGTTTGCATTTGATCGATTCCCATCTTGGGATCTATTACTTCTTCTTCATTATTCTTTCTAAAATCCTTGGCCTTGCCCCATAGCACAATATATAAACCAATTATAACACCAACTGCACCTAACAAGCTGAAATGAAACAGAAAGGAGAGATCGATTTAAATGCCAATTGCCAAGAAAATATAAAAGGAAATGAACTAATTATGTTATATATCTTGAATTTCTTATGTTTTCTTCAATTGCATTTTGTACAAATCTATTTTCAATTTCAATATTATGTTAGTATGGATATACACCCCATTTAGACATGTTCGTGGGTCGGACTGCAAATCTCAATTTATGAAAAAATTGCGGTAGGACGGGTCGGATTTTTCCAAACTCAAATCCGATTTATGAACAGTTCTATCCCCAATTTTATTTTACAAAAATGTTAAAAAAAAAAAAAAAAAAACTATCATGGAGTTTTCACCTATAAGTTTCAACTTTTGAATTGAATGATTTTTCGACTTACAATAAAAAAAAATTTCGAAAAATTATAGTTGTACTAAACATTTCAAAATATACTATTTTACCCTGATTTTAAAATTAAACCCATTATTTTTTGCAATTGAAAAGGAATTGATGGACGGTTATAATAAAAATGAGTTTTTGAGTGGTTAGAAAAAATTATATGTATAGAGACTTAATCTTTACTTTAATTTTGATTATATGGCTATAATTGCGACTAAAATTTCTATATGAGATTAAAATTTTGGAAAGCATATAAAATTCATAATATTAATTTGTAAGGCAAAAGGAAAAGAAATCTTGGAGAGAAGGCTAATTAGTAATTACCTTCCAATATAAATCTCTTCATGGAGAAACAGAGCAGCTAAAACAGTGACAATAACAGTGCAA
This sequence comes from Vernicia montana, assembly GCA_949750685.1. Taxonomy (NCBI): domain Eukaryota; kingdom Viridiplantae; phylum Streptophyta; class Magnoliopsida; order Malpighiales; family Euphorbiaceae; genus Vernicia; species Vernicia montana. The sequence continues at coordinate 9,473 of CATKHJ010381017.1, read as the reverse complement.
AGAGGATTGAACATTGCAGAAAAGAGTGGACCTCTTTGTGAAATGCACCATGCTTGAAGAAAGAAGGAGACTCCAGATCCTATAATTCCCTATTTAAATCATAAATTTTGGCCTTAGAAGAGGTAAATAATTATGAAATCAAACAAAGATAGCTTTCTTGAAAACTTCTATAACCATTGAAGGATTAGCCTCTCTTAATTATGAGGGGCGATATAAATTTTTTTAAAAAAGTTTAGTAGGCGAAAGTCATTTTTTAAAAAATCTGGGGTTACTTTTCAATATATATTAAAGATTTCTCAAAAATCTCGATGGAGCAATTGCCACCTGAGAAAATCTTAGGTGAATCTAGTTCACCCTGCCCTCCGAGAATCTACCACTGTTTATAATAAAACTAAAAATATAAAAACTTATACATACTGCAAATAAGCAACAAGTAAGTTCTAGATATGAATGAAGCTTCCATGCACTAATATCTCGCTCTAAGAATATTGTAACAATAGCAGACTGAATTGTTGCCAAGAAACACATCCATGCTGATAAAGATAGGTGGTCAGGATAGCTTTCTGTAACTGGAACCTGTTAAAATTTGAGATACATATTATAATTAGACTCTGACTGGAGTTCAAACTCGGAAAAAAGAGAGCTTTAATTTAGATAGGAATATATATACCTGCAAAATCAGCCAAAATGACCAGCAACAAGCACTTCCAAAGAGAAATAGACAACCTAGCAACCAATTCTCTCCATCAAAAATTGATGTGTTGAGTATTTTTGGTCCTCTAAGCAATACCATTGAAATGGCTCCACCAACACACACTAATGTTCCTACTATTTTTGCTACACTTCTGAGGCATCTGAGATTAATCTTCTCTAATCTGCTCAATTAGAAAGAGAAAAACCATTATAAATGTTTTTGGTACATATAGATTAAGGTTAAAATTTTTGTTTGGAAAAGACTCAACTACTTTGGGAGTATACATCCGACCAACATGAAATCACCTGCTAGGCCTCTTTTTTTTTTTTTTTTCCTTACCTTATGTGAAGTCGGTGAGGGAAAGATTAGAGTGTACTAAAAAATCTCAGCTAGGCTGACACCTTCTAGCACTAGCATCACGCCAAACCTCAACCAACCAATATTATTAAAAATAAGATAAAACAATATACATAGTTCAAGAAATATGTTTTGTTGATATGTTTCGTTGATATGAGATCACCTGCTAGGCTTATTAGATGATATGTTTTGTTGTTTTTTTTTTTCTTTTTTTAAATAATGTTTTGTTGTTAATATATGGTTCAGGAAATAAGTGATCATAAATTTATTGCACGATTAATCAATTAGCTTTAATTTAATAATATTGAAATTATTTTCACAACATTAAGATATATTACAAATTCAAATCCCAGTAAGGAATTAATTAACTTAAAAAAAAAATTATGTGATTCATTACCCGATAGCGGCTGCCAATAAAAATGTGATTGCTGGGACTAGATTACCCATGGCACTTGCCATTGATGATGATGCTAAATATAGACCTTGAAAGTACACATTCTGGTTGATGGTTACACTGGCAATAGTTAATTAAACTTATTAGTAATTAATTACCATCATATATAATTAACTTGGACAAGAAAATGACAATTAAATAGAAATTAACAAATACCCAATAAGTGAAGCCAAACATATCAAAGAAAAGCTCTTTAAGGGCAAACAATAAGTCCCCCCTGATTTTCTCCTGCCAAAAAAAGAATCAATTTTTAATTAGAGAAAGCAACACTAATTTATATGAGAGATAAATAGAAGACTATATTGTAAACCATAGTAAATAATACCTTGAGAAATAAGCAATAGGTGCAATGACCAAAGTTGCTATGGCTTGTCTATAGACAACAAAGACTCTAGGACTCATACCCTGTACAAGGGCAACTCTAGAAAAAAGAGCAAGTCCTGCAAAACAGAATTGAAGCCCAATCATGGCCATTTCAGGCTTGTAATCATCTAAACCACCCATTTTTTTTTCTCTTTTGTGTAAGGGGTGATGAGAATTAGAGAGGCTCCACATTGAAAAATTAATTATTAAGTGACATATATATATATATATATATATATAATAGGAAATTAACACATGATCACACAAGGTTTACATTTTGTCATGATAGTAAAACTCAAAATGAGAAGGAGAAAAATAGACTGGACTTCTTGGAAGGTTCGTGCTCTGTCTGTGGTTTTTTAGTATCTGGGGGTGTCACATGTAAGTTTGTACACTTTGTCAAGTTTAAATTTATCGTGTAGCAATTAGATCAACTCATTTGATAGAATATAAAATATCAATAGTTGTTAATTGTTATTTTAAAAGTTTTACTTTCTTTTCTTATGTTTATTCTTTCACAATAAATCAAAATTTCTTAAGAAAAGAAAATTATCAAAATTAATAAATCTCCAACATATATTATTAAACAGAAACTCCATATAGTAAGCTACCATCTTTTTAATAATATATATATATATATATAATCTTATATTAAATATTAATTGAACTTTGAAAGTAGTGGCATAACCAGAAATTCAGATGAGAAAGAGCGAAAATTCATCTCATCGATAAATAATACATAATATATAATATGAAATATTTTGAAACATATAATCCACTATAATAAATATTACATAATGCATTATTATATTTCACTAGGAAATATAATAATATATATATATTTGAATGAAAAATATTTTTGAAAATAATTATATTTAAAACTATAATTTTAAAATTTATTATAAACTTGATTTTTAAAAATCAAATATAGGAGGGATTAAAGATAAAAGTATAAAGAATTTATGGAATCGCCGGGGTTAAATATAAAGGAAAAAACTAAAGATAAAAAAAAAAAAAAAAAACTATAGAGTTAGAAGTTAAATTTTTTTTTTTTAGAGTAAAATATACAAAGAAGAAAAATTAAGGTTACGAAATAAAAAGAATTCATGAAATTAGAGAGGTTAAACATAAAAATTTAGTGACTCAAATAAAAAAAATTTGGGGAAAAAAAAGAATATAGATTTGAAAGAAAAGAAAGGTGCATGGCATAACACATCTATAAGACTAATTTTTTTAAATATTAATCAAGTGGATGATTAATTTACAAATTAAAGATGAATTATTTGCTAGTGGGTTGTGTTGGCAGTATCAAGTCATTTTGTTGGTTTTTTATTAAAGAATGGAGCAATCGGTTATACAATTTCCACTGTCTGAATCAGCATACATTAGGTAAATCACAACTTTATTAATGTGGCCAAAAAAAGATATACTATTCTTTATCATGGGATTGTATATTAATTTTGAGCTTCAAAATTAATATACAATAAATTTTTTTATTTGTTTTTTTAGAAAAGGGTGCCGTAAAAGCTACATCAGACAAGGGTATGAAACTCTAATTAAATCATGAAGAAGTAAACTCCTAATCCCTACAGGAGGGTCATCAAAAACACGCAAACCCAAATTAAGTGTGCAAGCCAATCGACAGTATGATTTTCCTCCCTGTAGACATGACAAATGCGCACCTCCCAGTCCATAGACAGCAAATTCCTGATGCCATTAAGACAAGCATGCAAATGACTGACTGCTTTGTGTTCCCTGGACAACATTTGCACCACAGTGTGAAATATGTTGCGGAATTAAAATCGAATTAAAGTAAGAACGCAGCTAATAATTTGAGAATAATAACAAGAACATCAGATTTTATGTGGAAAATCCTCCAATAAATTAGGATAAAAATCATGGGTAAAGATAGAAGAATTTCATTATAAAAAATAGTAAGAGTTACAACCTCTCTCTATACCACAAGGAGAGAACAACAATACTCTCTCTTGAAATAGGAAAAACACTCTTTATATTTTTCTCTCACTGGAAACTCTCTCTATTAGTTAAAGAATTGAGATGCAAATTGAATGAGGAGAGGGAGCCTTTATATAGGCTCCCAAATATGTTGGCCACAGCTTGCAAAATGCAAGCTGTGCCAATTTTGCATAATTTGTCAAATAATTCGATACCCACCTTATTTGACTTTCTCTTACAACAATCTCTCATTTAAATATTTGATTGATGATCAACCAATCTTCACACCATTCTTTTTTCCTTGCCATCTCCATGTTGCTTATGTTTCTATCAGGCCACTAGAGGATTGATACCAAACAAACTTGTCAATATTGATTGCCTTTGTCATGAAATCTGCTAGGTTGTCTTTGGTATGAACTTTCTGTATATTCACAGTTCCTTCTTTCACTTTCTCACGAATAAAGTGGTACTGAACTCGAATGTGCTTCGTCTTTGAATAAAAAGTTGGATTCCTTGCCAGATGCAAGGCACTCTGACTGTCACAAAACAGAGAAATCTTTTCTTGTTTGTGCCCGAGTTCTTTCATTATCATTTTCAACCAGACTGCTTCTTTACTAGCTTGTATAGCTGCTAAATATTCTGCTTCTGTTGTTGACGTAGCCACAACTGATTGTAGTTTTGAAACCCAGCTTACTGCTCTGCCAATAAGAATAAACACATAACCTGTGGTGGATTTGCTTCTGTCCAAATCACTTGCATAATCTGAGTCAACATATCCTTTAACAGTAGATTCTGATCCTCCATAACACAATGTAACATTTGAGGTCCCCTTAATGTATCTTAGGATCTTCTTCACTGTATTTCAATGCTCTCTACCAGGGTTTGCCATGTATCGACTAACCACTCCCACTGCATGTGCAATGTCTAGTCTTGTACAAATCATAGTGAACATAAGGCTTCCCACTGCTGATGCATACAGTACTTAAAACATCTCCATCCTTTATGCTTCACTGCTAGGACTCATCCTGGAGGATAAATTGAAATTAATAGGAAGTGGGGTAGAAATTGGTGGCTTACAATCTTGCATATTGAAGCGTCGCAAGATCTTCCTCAAATAATTCTTTTGACAAAGCCAAATCTTCCTATTATTTTTATCTCGGTGAATTTGCATCCCTAGAATCTTGTTTGTTGGTCTTAAGTCCTTCATTTCAAACTCCCTAGCCAACTGAGCCTTCAGTTTTTTGATATGATCTTTGTTGGGGCTTGTTACTAACATGTCATCAACACACAATAGTAGAATGATGAAATCATTATCACTAAACCTTTTGAAATAGGCACAAGGGTCTGCATTTAATATGTTGTATCCAAGGCTCATGATGAAGGAATGAAATCTCTTATATCAACACCTCGGCGCCTGTTTGAGACAGTATAGAGATTTGTTTAACCTGCAAACCAAGTTCTCCTTTCCATGTTCTTCAAATCCTTCTGGTTAGAGCATATATATTTCTTCTTCACCATGAAGAAAAGCAATTTTCACATCTAACTGTTCTAAATGTAGGTTAAGAGTAGCACACATTGCCAAAACTACTCGCACGATACCTTATTTCTGATTAAAATATCTCATTAAAATCAATGCCTTCTTTCTGAGCATACCCTTTTACCACCAGTCTTGCACGATACCGCTCCACTTGATCATCACTATTTCGTTTGATCTTGAAAACCCATTTATTACCAATAGGCTTTCTTCCTTGTGGTAATGGCACAAGCTCCCAAGTCTTGTTCTTATAAAGAGCTTCAATTTCTTCCTGCATTGCTGCAATCCACTGAGATGCATATGAACTATCCATCGCCTCATAAAGATTTGATGGTTCACCATCTTTAGTTAGAAAACAGTATGCAACATTGCTCTCCACAATATAATCAGACTGCCATGCTGGTGTTTTTCTTTCACGAGTCGACCATCGAACTTCTATAGTTTCAGTCTCAACTGGTTCTCATTCCTTAATTTTCGGTGTTGTTTCAGAAGAATCTTTTGAATCAGACTCTTTTTTCACCTGTACCATTGGAGTTTCTAGACCTTCTTTCGAACTGTTACTATCACCTTTTTCTTGCAGCTTCCCTTATGCAAATATAACATTCCTGCTGATCACAACCTTATAGGTAGTGGGATCCCATAGGTAATACCCATACACTCCATCAGCATAACCTAGAAATATGCATTTTCTAGATTTTGGATCTAACTTTGTAGTTTCTTGGGCGTTGTATATCACGTACACAGGACTTCCGAATACATGGAGGTTCGAATAATCAACAGGCTTTCCCGTCCACATCTCCATTGGTGTTTTCAACTCAATTGTAATTGAGGGTGACCGATTGATCACATAATAGGCAGTGTTGACTGCTTCTGCCTAGAATGTTTTTCCCAGACCTGCAGCTCTCAACATGACCCTTGTTCTTTCCAACAGGGTTTTATTCATCTGTTGTGCCACTCCATTTTGTTGAACAGTGTATGCCATAGTGAACTGTCTCTTAATACCTTTTTTATTACAAAATTCAACAAACTCATTGCTGATATATTCTCCTCCATTATCTGTCCTCAAACACTTGATCTTCTCCCTAGATTCAAGTTCTACCCGCGCTTTGAATACTTTAAGAACTAAAAACACATCTACCTTCCCCTTGATAGGATACACCCAATATCTCCTGGAATAATCATCTATGAAGGACACAAAGTACTTCGCTCCTCCCAGGGATTGAACTGGTGCTTGCCATACATCAGAGTGAACCAATTCTAGAATTTTCTTGCTTCTAGAATTTGATGTGTTGAATTTTATCTTGTGTTGCTTGCTTGTAAGATAATGCTCACAAAAGGGTAAGGAAAGCTTTGTGAGTCCCGTAAGTAGATTTTTCTCTGCAAGAATTTTCATTCCTTTCTCAGAGATATGCCCAAGTTTGTAATGCCACATCATCGCAAATTTGTCATTCAAACTACTCGAAGCAACGGATGCTTCTCCTTCTTGCATAGTCTCTCTCATCAGTATATACAAGTTTGCAACCTTTTTCTGCCCTTTCATAAGTACAAGCACGCCTCGGATTATTTTCTTAATCCCATTTTGGGTTTCAATCTTACACCTAAGATCATCTAGTTGTCCTTCAGACAATAGATTCTTCTGCGAGTCCTCCATATATCGCATATTTTGAATAGTGTAAATTGTCTCATTATACATCTTCAGCTTGATGGTTTCAATATCGACGATCTTCAAGGCATGATTATCCACCGTGTACACAAATCCCCCTGAGATAGATTCATAATGATGGAACCATTCTCTCCGAAAGGTCATATGCCAGGTAGCCCCTGAGTCAAAACACTAGACATCAGCTAAATTTTGTCTGCCTGTATTAGTCGTCGCCGCTTCATAACATAGAGCATTGCCATCATCTGAAGTGCTTGCTACATTTCCTTGAGGACTAAAATCTTTATTTAAATTCCAGCAATCTTTCTTCATGTGACCCTTCTTGCCACAATGATAGCATTTTATATTCTTCTTACTCCTCGATTTTGATCTTCCCTGATTGTGGCTCCCACTGGGGCCACGTTCTGTTGATCTTCCTCTCACCATCAATGCCTCTACTTGCTACAAATTGGCCAATCTGACCTCCTTGTTCTTACGTCGGCTTTCCTCTTCTAGAACTGCTGCTGCAACATCATCGAAGACTAGATTATTCGTAGAGATATTATTTGTTAAATTGATGATGAGATGATCATACGAATTAGGTAGACTTTGGAGTAGAAGTTCAGCACGTTCATTCAGCTCTATTTTAACTCTCAACGATGTAAGCTGAGAAAATAGAGTATTCAAAGTATTCACGTGCTCTGTCACCGAAGTAGTTTCTAACATCCGAAGAGTGTACAGTTTCCTCTTAAGGAAAATTTTATTGTGGAGTGATTTTGACTCATACAATTTGTTGAGATGATCCTAAATCTCTTTTGCCGTCTTTTTCTCTTCTATGCTTGACAATACCCCATCTGCTAATGTCAGATGAAGGTTTGCTATAACATTTCCATACATTTCATTTCACTTATCATTTACGAGAACCGCCGGCCTTTCACTGATAGCCGCAAGGTAATTATCTTTTCTCAATATTGCCTTCATATTCAACTTTCATAGTGAGAAATTACTCCCATTGAGTTTCTCAATCTCAAATTTTGCCGCCATTACTTCTATCACAAACTTCTTTGAGTATATCTAGCTCCCATTATTTTACGTGAATAGTATTATATACTGGAACAGTGACTGTAGTTCGTGAACAGTACACTAGGTAAGTTCCCAGGAAAGAGAGGTGGGTTATAATAGACACACTTAAATACCAAGTCTTTCCTTAGCCATAACTTTTCCTAAGCATGCACTTTCACACTACCACACTTATTTTCAGGTAGGCTCTGATATGTATGAACAGTATACATATCTGGAAATAGTAACTGTTGCATGAACAGTACTTATATCTGTAAATAGTGTCTGTACGTATGAACAGTACCCTGCTACAGTTCCTTGCTATTATTACTATTGTTGCATGTTACTGTAATAGTAACATGCAAAAAAAATTTGCGTGGTTACTATTCATTTAATTTTTGATTTTACATCCGTTTTTAAAACGGATTGCACTAAAAAGTTTCTTAGATTTTTCTCTTTCTCGCAGTATATCTCTTTTCCCAAAATTTGATACTGCCTCGGACAGTAGTCCCACTTCAGTCCTAATAAAATATTTTATGATGTGGAAGATTAGTCTATACTACAATCACAGAGCATACTAAAAATATTAATGGGAATACCAAGTAGCTATTGTTAAACAATTCAAAGAGAAATACAAAATCATAAAGAGAGGAAATACAAAATCATAAAGAGAGAAGACTAGGGTTTTATTAATAATGCATAACAAAGAAGGAATACAAAAAGAATGAATTAACCTAAATATAAAGAGACTATTTATAGGCTAAATTAAGGAAACTGAAAAGACTATTCTACCCTTAATAAATAATAAAATAAAATAACCCTATATTTCTTAACATCTCCCCTCAAACTCACGATGCAGCAGCTACAAGTATCGAGAGTTTGCCAACAAGAAAACGAAAACAAGAAATAGAATGTGACTTGGTAAAGAAATATGCAATCTGCAAAGAAGAAGAAACAAAGGGCAAAGTAATGGTGCCATGCTTGAGATGATGACGAGTAAGGTGACAATCGATCTCAATGTGCTTAGTTCGTTCATGAAAGACCGAGTTGTGAGCAATCTGAATAAAACTCTTGTTGTCACAATACATAGGAGTGGGATGAGAAAGAGAAACTCTCATATCTGCAAGTAACCAACGTAACCAAACAATTTCCTTAGTAGTAGATGCCATAGCACGATATTCTGCTTCAGTGGAAGATTGAGAAACAACAGATTGTTTCTTGCTCTTCCAAGAAATGAGAGAATAGCCCAAAAAGATACAGAAACCAGTAACAGACTTGCGATCTGTGGGATCACTGCCATGATCAGCATCAGAGTATGCACGCAGCTCCAAGGAAGAGGTGGACGGAAGTACAAGACTCTGAAAGACTGTACCCCGAAGATACCGCAAAATTCGAAGAACAGCTGCCCAACGAACTG
>CATKHJ010380926.1:0-25317 GCA_949750685.1 Vernicia montana | reverse complement strand
AAAAGGAAAATAAATAGGACTACTAATTGGTTAAAAAGTTTGGCTTTTAACATAGTTGTGACTTTCATGCATCACTTGCATAGGCTCCTTGCCTCCAAACCTAGTTCTAGGAAAACAATGGATAGTGAGTAGCATCGAGTGAGCAACCTTCCTTAAGTCTGCTTGCCGATAGTGAAATCATCTACCCCACGACAAATCTTTTGATCCTTTCAAATGTGTAATGAGAATGCACGTACTGTTAGACCCACGCGAAGCTCTTTGACTCACATGTAGTTAGGTATATCGCTGCTCTAGTGTCACGGGTACCCTAATTCAAGTTACTCTTACCCTTTCATGTAGTGGATCTAGAACTTGGACCTTAGGTTGTATGTACCTTAATTAAAGCATATTTTGCATATTTATAAAATGATTTTCCATTCATACGTTCATGCATACATGCATAAATCCAAGCATCTTGAACAAAGTGGAGAGTCCATTTTCCCAAAAAAAAAAAAAAAGTGGCTAGCCCATATCCCTAATCCATCCATCACTACTCAAAAGTTTGTGATCATCTTGAAACATAAATCCATCCCCATTTTGTGAGTCAAACACTTACCCTTCTTTGTTTTGCTTTCATAAGGTATCTAAGATGGCCAAAGAGACTACTGGATTTCCAACAGTTACTGACCTAGTTGGGTCCGATCGAGAACAGGAACCCGTCCATTTAAATACCATCATTAGAGGTATCATCTAACGGCAAGAGTAGCAAATCTCAACTGTAGAACGAAACTTCCAAGCTGCCTTAGATGCTCAAAAGGCCCAGTTTCAAGAGCAGACACAGTTTATCCTTAAGGAGGTTCGAAATATGATCAGCCAAGCTACCCTTAATCCAAATGTGTCCCCACCTACCACCATGAACTTGAATCAAACCACTCCCGGTTTGACCCAAGCCCATACAAACGCTGCCTCTTCTTCCAAGGTGCCCATTGACCTAACTGGAAGAGGAAAAGCTATAGCTAATGCCCATTTAATCTCAAACACAACCCCACCAATCATACCAATCGCAAACACCATCACCCACTCTGCCACTTCTTCTCCTGCGGATCCTTTCCAAGGGAAAAAAGATTCTCCCACCCTGATCTCAAAGCCTTCATGGAAAAGTTTGAAGCCATGGAGAAAACAATCAAGAACTTGAAAAGGCATGATGATCTAGTCAATGTCAGTACCCTCGCCCTTTTTCCCAATGCTAGATTAGCACCCAAATTCAAAATGCCTAATCTTGACAAGTTCAATGGAACCACCTGCCCCAAAACTCACTTGAAGATGTATGTGGGGGCAATGAGGCCTTTTGAAGTAGATGATGAGCTCCTTGCTCAATTGTTTCAGCAATCTTTAACTGGAGCTGCAGTGAAGTGGTTACTTGACCTGGACCAAAATCAGAAAAGGACCTGGGATGATATCTGTAATGCATTTGTCAGATAATACCACTATAATATTAAGGTGGATGTTACAAAGAGAGACCTAGAAACTACTAAGCAGTTTTCCAAAGAGTCCTTCTCCATGTTCCTTACGAGGTGGAGGACTAAGGTTGCTCAGATGGTGAATTGCCCTACTGAGCAAGAGTAAATTAACATCATTGTCAAAAATCTTCTTCCAGTTTACCAAAATCACCTCCTTACCCAGTACCTTCTAGATTTCAAAGCCCTCATTTCCACTACATCCAAAATAGAAGACTTGATCCAAAATGGCCACATCAAAGAAGAGTCTTCCACTTCTAGGTACAAGAAAAACACTCATTATCAGTCTAATATTACCTTCTCAACGAATCAGAAAGGGGGGGAGGTATCAACCATTTCTCACCAACAGCTATTGAGACTAGAAAAGAGAAGCTTTACTGACCTTGGGGTCCCATTATTTGTAGTTTATAAGAAAGCATTGGAGGCAAAGATGGTGAAACCACTTGAGCCCAGAGCACCCCCTAATCCACTACCCAAAAGTTACAACCCCAATGAGTATTGTGAGTATCACCAAGGAGCTGGGCACAAAACTGATGCATGCAAGGCTCTGAAACACAGAATCCAAGACTTGATTGACAGTGGTGATATCATTCCACCAAAAGCTAAACCAAACATTTCCACCAATCCACTTCCAAATCACCAAGTCAACTTTATCACCACCTCTGACCTTAAAGGCGATCCTATCTCCTTGTTTCGATCAACTTCCAATTTTTGCTGTGTACTTGACTTGAGCAACTTGGTTGAAAAGATTAATGCCATAACCCGAAGTGGTAGAATCTATCAAGCACCTATCACTCAAGTTAACCAACCACCTGTGCAACCTATCCCACCTCCAGCTGAAAAAATAAAAGGGAGTCTTGAACCTGATGAAGACCCCATCCTCAAGCAACTTAAAAAGACCCAAGCCAACATATTTATTTGGAGTTTGATTCAATCCTCTTACCCTCACCGCCAAGCTCTTTGCAAGGCGTTGAACCAATGCTAAGCTCCAATAGATATTACTCCCGAAACCTTGGTAGCCTCTCTCACTAACACTACCAAAGTTGCAGCCATATCTTTCACTAACCAGGACCTTCCTAAAGGAGAACCGAACCATAATCATGCCTTATACATAACGGTCTTAACCCGTGGAAAGACTGTCCTAATGGTACTAGTTGATAATGGGTCAGCCTTGAATGTTTGCCCACTGAAGGTAGCTAGCTGTTTAGGATTGGAAGCCTCTGATTTCACACCTTCTGATCAAATTGTGAGGGCTTATGATAATACAAAAAGGGAAGTGTTAGGAGTTGCCACTCTGGATGTCACCGTCGGCCCTGTTACTACTCCCATTTCTTTCCAAGTCATTGATGTTCCAGCTTACTTTAACCTCCTTCTTGGAAGGCCCTGGATTCATCAAGCTAAAGCCATCCCTTCATCATTGCACCAAAAGCTTAAGTTTCTTCACGAAACTTCTATTGTGACTATTAAAGGGGATAGACATGGAAGAAGTGAAATCCCAAACTTTGTGCTCATACAGGAAATTCAGCCTGAACAAGCCTCCTTGCCATTAACTGGGTTCTCTTTTGATACAATACAATTTATTGAAGGAGAAGGAGGTAAAAAATTTGTTCCTTTTGATTTTGACCCTTATGGTAATATTATTGTGGCTAACATAATGAGGAACATGAATTATTTTCCTGATTTGGGTTTAGGTAAGGGCCAACAGGGAATGAACAACTTTAAGGAATACCCCATAGCTATTCCACCTTTTGGGCTTGGCTATAAGCCCACTGAAGAGGATTTGGCTGAAATGGAGAAAAGAGCCAAGGAGAGGGTGGCAGCCCTAAAGAGAGGTGAGTTTTATGATTGGCCTATGCACTCTTATTTCAAAATCCTGAATGGTTATTTTTTGAAAGAAGGTGAAGACTTTCCATATTGTGGTTTTCCTGAACCATGGGTTTGTCCTATTACCAAGAAATTGATACCGGGTTTTGAAATATTCTTTGATATTAGGTTGAGTATGGAAGAGTGCGAGCTGGTTTTCATGTTGGAGTAAGATTGGGAGGATCATGGAGACCACTCTCTTTGAGCAGGTCAACATGATTGAAGCTGAAGAAGAGATGGATCCAACTCATTTGATCCAACCAACCCAGAACCAACTTGACAATTGGTACTATGAAGGAGGAGATAGCCATTTGGAATCCTTATCAGAGTTAGAGTATGATCTCGAGTCTTTTGAGTTTTTTTCCCCATTTTCTTTTGAGTCTGTAAATAGTCATCCTACTCATTCCTTTAATTTTGATGTAACCATGGATAATGGTCTTTTCATTCGCAATAAGAAATTTGAAGTTTCCTCTTATGATCCTGTGTTTCTTGTTCCTTTTTCATCTATTGAATCTAATTTGAATAATATATCAAAAAATGAGATAAATGAAATAAAAAATGATGTAAGCAAAAAACCAATCAATACTGGCACCAATGAAAATCCCAAAACTATGTTCATTGCATCTGCATGTTATAACAGGGATGGCTCTGTCAAGTTGATCTAAGAATTTATTGACTGTTTTGCATGGGCTCCTAAAGGTATGACTGGGATAGATCCAAGAATAGCAATGCAGAAGATTCCCACTTATGAACATATGAAGCCTGTCAAACAGAAATTGCGAAGACTGAAGACAAAATGGTCTTTGCCAATCAAAGAAGAGATCACCAAACAACTAGATAATGGGTTTATAGAGCCAATCATATACCCCTCATGGCTAGCCAATATTGTTCTAGTTTCGAAAAAGGATGAAAAAGTACGGATGTGTGTTGTCTATCGGGACTTGAACAAAGCCTGTCTAAAAGATGATTTCCCACTACCACACATTGACTTATTGGTTGACCGCAAGGCAGGTTCTGAAGTAGTCTCTTTGACTGACCTGTATGTTGGTTATAACCAAATCCAAGTCCATCCATCAGATAAGTAAAATACTGCTTTTGTGACCGAATAGGGTACATATTGTTACAGGGTAATGCCATTTGGGTTAAAGAATGCTGGGGCGACTTATCAGAGGATGGCCACCACCATTTTCCATGACATGATCCACAAAGATGTTGAAGTGTATGTGGATGATATGGTAATAAAATCTGAAACAACTGAAGAGCACTTAGGAGCATTAAGGCGATTCTTTCTTAGACTTCGCCAATATAATCTGAAGCTGAATCCTGCAAAATGCCTCTTTAGCTCATCATCAGGAGTTTTCCTCAGGTATTTGGTCAGTAAAAAGGGGATTGAAGTTGATCCAGCTAAGTTAAAAGCAATTTTAGAGATGCCACCTTTGAAGACAAAAAAGGAGATTAAAGGTTTTTTGGGATGGCTCCAATATATTAGTCAATTTATCTCTCAGTTGGCTAATGTATGTGGGCCCATATTCAAACTATTGAAGAAGGGAGCCTCTAAACAATGGAATGAAGACTGTTAGAGAGCTTTTGAGGCAATCAAAGAATACCTCTTAAACCCTTCTGTCCTGCAACCACCCATACCTGTTAAGCCATTACTATTATACCTCTTTATCACCCAAGAAGCTATGGGGGCAATGCTTATGCAGAATGCCCTCGACTCCTATAAAGAAAATGCAGTCTATTACCTAAGTAAGCGTCTGCTCACCCACAAACTCAAATATAACCAGATTGAAAAGCTATGCCTTGCCTTGTTATGGGTTTGTCATAAACTTCAGCATTACTTGAGCTCTTACACTACTCATGTACTTGCTGACAAGAGCCCTTTGAAATTCCTTATGGAGAGGCCGGTTCTTGATAGTAAGATGGCAAGATGGATGGTTGTTCTAGCAGTTTATGATTTGAGGTATGTCCAAAGGAAATCCATAAAAGGGTGTGTGATAGCAGATCAATTAGCTGCAGCCCTATAGACGGTGAATGGTATGAGTCGGAATTCCCTGATGAAAATATCATGGAACTTAAACCTGAAGTCTGGAAGCTTTTCTTTGATAGTGCAGCAAACAAGAAGGGTTATGGTGCTGGAATTGTCATGGTTACCCCTAAAGGAGAAAGCTTGCCCATGGCTGTCAAGTTAGCTTTTGAAGTGACAAATAACGAAGCTGAATATGAAGCCTGCATAGCCGGATTAGAAGTCACTTTGAATATGAGAATTCATTACTTGGAGGTTTATGGGGATTCGAATATAATTGTGTCCCAAGGTCTTGACAAATGGAAGATAAGAGAGGAGCGTTTGGTTCTTTACCATAAACGCTTGGAAAACCTTGCAGAAAACTTCCATGAACTATCATTCCATTATTTGTCCTAGGCTAAGAATCAATTTGCAGATGCCTTAGCTACACTTGCATCAATACTGGATATGAGTGATGGAGAGATAATTAGACCTGTTGTCATTGAGGTGAGAAGGGAGCCTGGTTATCACACCATGTGTATGAATATTTAGTTGGCTGATAAGAAACCTTGGTTCTGGGATATTTTCAACTATCTTCAGAATGATGAATATCCAGAAGGGGTAACCAAATCAGAAAGAAGGACTCTGAGGCAGCTGGCCAATAACTTTATCCCAAATGGTGATGTATTGTATAAGAGAGTGTGGGATAATATACACCTCAGGTGTGTAGCTGAGGATGAAGCTCAGCAGATCATGGAATGCGTCCATGGCAGTGAAGAAGGACCTCATATGAATGGAATTTCTTTAGCTCAGAAGATAATGAATTTGGGGTACTTCTGGTTAACTATGAATGAAGACTGTGCTAAGTTTGTACAGAGGTGTCATAAATGCCAGATATATGCCAAGCTTCAAAAGCAACCTCTTATTCCCCTCAATCCAATCACAACTCCTTGGCCTTTTACAACTTGGGGTATTGATGTCATTAGAAGGATAAGTCCTAAGTCTTCTACTGGTCATGAATACATCCTAGTCGCAATTGATTATTTTTCAAAATGGATTGAAGCCGCTCCATATCAAGTGCTGGATTCCAAAAGAGTGGCTCATTTCATCAGAACTAACATCTTTTGTCGGTTTGGAGTTCCTTTTGAGATTATTATAGATAATGGGTCATATTTTCAAAAAGAAGTGGTCCAGCTGTTGAAGAAAGAGAAGATTCAACATCACAGATCTTCTCCTTATTGTCCTCAAACTAATGGTGCAGTGGAAGCAGCTAATAAGATGATCAAAACCCTTTTACAGAAGATGATTAAGAATCACAAAAATTGGCATCAACAACTACCATTTGCCTTATGGGGATACCAAACTTCTATATGTATCCCAACAGGCATAACTCCTTACTCATTAGTATATGGCATGGAAGCTGTTTTGCTAATCGAGGTTGAAATCAGATAAGCCAGAATCATGCGAGAGAGTTAGTTAGAAGAACCAGAATGGATAAAGGGTTATCATGATCAGCTCAATGCCATTGACGAGAAAAGGATGGATGCCTTGTATCGGATTCAGGGTTATCAGCAGAAAATAGCAAGGCATTTCAACAAAAAGGTCAGAGATAGAGGCTTAGAAGGAGGCAATCTATTTTTGAAGGAAATTAGAGCCCCAGTTCATGATCCCAAAGGAAAGTTTAGACCAAATTGGGTTGGGCCTTACATACTTAAGAAGATCTTGTCAGGTGGAGCAGCTATTCTTATGGATCTAGATGGGATAGAGTTTGCCAGTCCATGCAACCTAGATCAATTGAAGCTTTATTTCATTTGAATGTTTATTTTGAATGTAATCTGCATGCATCATGTACCTAGAACTACGTGGATATGATTCTCCAAAATATTTATTGATCATTCAAAATTGAATGTGTGTAATGAGATACATAGGCAATCTGCTATGGGTACGATCCAAATTTTAATAAGATTACCATTTTGCCATATTATTTGGTTTTCTGCTTGCATCAAGAATAAAAAGAAAGAAAATATAATATAAAAAAAGAGCTCGCTAAGTTGAAAATTCGAAAGGGTGGCTTAGGAAAAAATTAGAGCAAATAAATGATGTATTATTCAAATTTCATTTAAAAAATGAAATTCCAACTAAACACAAGATCAAAAGAAATGAAAATTATCCATGGCTATGTCTAAA
Organism: Vernicia montana; assembly: GCA_949750685.1. Classification (NCBI taxonomy): domain Eukaryota; kingdom Viridiplantae; phylum Streptophyta; class Magnoliopsida; order Malpighiales; family Euphorbiaceae; genus Vernicia; species Vernicia montana. Next base: position 17,766 of record CATKHJ010380926.1, on the reverse strand, counting down.
GCCCTAAAGTTCTAAAGTTTAAAATCCTAAAAGAGTCTAAATCATCTTCTTTTTTCCTTTTGGATCAGCCTCCTCAATGATATCCCTATCTTCAATCTCATGCAGTAGGGCTACCCTTTTTGTCTTCTCTGTTGGCCAAGTCATTGCAATCCACCATGAGTTGTAATCCTCCAATCTGTCAAAGCTGTGAGATGGAAGAACAGTGTGAAACCCTCGAAGCCAACTAATCATGACAGCCCTAGCCACAGTAGGAATAATCAGAGTAGAGTTGAAGAGGGCACCATCTGGGGGCACTCCTTGTGTATGGCCCATCTGTCTCATTATCCTAGTCCTTTGGTAGAAGGTCACCATATGCATCCCAAGCAGATACACCATCTTATAGCCAAAGCTCATAGTCATGAACTTCTTGATTTTGTACCAAGGGCAAAGCCACAGTTGCTCCTCTGGACCTAACTCAAAAAGCCATGAAATCCACTCCCTTTCAGAATTGAACTTGATAACTATCTTACGGGTTCTGTACCAAGAGATTGAATAGTCTCATCGAGTAGGAGGGGAGACCACCCTTAAGTGATCCCTGAGCCATATTTCTTTTGGAAAATGGCAATGTGAGCAAAGAGAAGAAAAAGAAAAAGTGTAGAAGGAAGGGTAAGAACTTGAAACATACTTGTAGAATGATTGGGCTCACAGACCAAGGCCCATTGCTCTTATACGCTCGATCCAAGCTAAGGATGGTCTCAGCTAGAATAATGGCAGCAATCGAGTACCCATCCTCTATTTGACTCATTAGCTCTGTCACCCTAACATCTCCCCAACCCACAAGGCCTATGAAAAGGAAGCCTAAAGTCAAGCAAAATGACAGGGCCCCTATCCGGTGATTTTTCCACTCATCCTCCTCAAAACCTCGGGGATCATGAAACTCGGCGATCACAGCAGTCAAATCAACCCAATCTCCTATGACCATAGGACTAGCAATTGCCACATCCAATTCTAAAAGCCTCTGGAAGGAGTTGAAATAGCCTACCCTTTCAACCAGAGTAGCCAAACTTGCCTCAGGATCAAATCCTAGGAGTACACTAAACTCCTCAAAAGTAGGGTACATCTCCTCCATACTAGCCTCGAACCTGAACACATGAGCATCAGGATCCCAAAACCTCATGCAAACTCTCAGAAAATTCCAATCAATCTTTACACCCCTTAGGGTAGGCATGACACTAATTCCAAACCTCCCCAGATTAATACACTCCACTTGTTCAAGATTTTTGGTCCATAAATGCATAGAGTGGCTAAAGTAGGGCTCCATGATAAAAAAGAGAGAGAAAGAAAAGGAGAAAAAGAAAAAAGAAAAAAGCAAGAAAATAAGATAGAAAAGCAAAAAGAGCAAGAAGGAATAGTACCTGAAGAGTGAGAAAAAACTGGAATGAGTTTAGAAGCACTAAAAGGCCCTATTTATAGGCAAAAAAGAGTGGGAAAATGGATTTTAGCTACAGTAACTGCACAGAGACTATACAGAACTACACAACCTGAAACATGATAAAAGGCTCAAACTAAACAAACCTCATTCGCAAGAAGGGCGAACTACGTGGATTTTGATTTCCATTCAAAGGGATACGTAGGCATGCTTGTCTAAAGCATCAAATCCAATTAAAATAAAATTTCCTTCTCTTTCACCTTCTTCACATAGTTTAAGTTTTGTGTTTTTTTTTTGTTTCTCTGTTTTATTTATTTAGTTTGGGGAATGTGTGACTTCCCTAGAATCCCATAAGGGCTAGAGAAAGTATCTCCTAATTTGATTTGAATTGTAAATTTAATTTTTTTTTTCTGCTTTCTTTATTTTACCTTTTAATGTTTTCTTTACTTTATTCTATTATTGAATGATTCACGCATTAAGTAATTGTTCATGCATTATAAATTGTTCATGAAATCCATTTTAAACCATTTTGTATTAACTTGCCAAACTAATAAAAATGAACAGAAAACCTAGTCCCCGAATCCTCTTTGGTTTCGAGGCTAGTGCACTTTTCTATTGGGATAATAATTAGAGTTATTAATGGGTTTTTTCCTTATATTTTCCTAAATAAAAATAAAGTAAGGTGGCGACTCCCAAAACACTTTTCAAAATAACCAATCTGAACCCGAGGGTTCCATCGTGAGTACAAACCTGAATGAGCATTTCGATCCCATCTTAGTGGATCGGACTGATGCTCGGGCGAGGCCTCATAGCAAGCTGGGCAAGGTTCTTTAAGGAATTGGATCAATCTCTCATTTGAAAGGTAGTAAGATATTGGTGATGGAGAGGTGTGGGTGATGCAGTCGCCTGTTAGAAAAAAGTTTTAAAAATATTGATTAATTACTTTGTAATTAATTGTTAGAAAAAACATTTTAATATATTGAATTAAAAATTGATTATTTCGATTAATAAATTTGTAATTAATTTCTTTGTAACAGTCTTTTTAAATGCTTATAACTTTAATTGTTCCTTTTCATTCTCTATATATAGAGATTCTGAATAGTGATAAAGGTGTGTCAAAAAATCTAAATCTCTATATATTTATAATTTTTCTTTTATCTGGTGATAAGCTTAAACACAGTTCTAGTTTGTGGAGAAGTGATTTTGTGGTGCTCAAAATCGCTTGTATACTTGTTGTATCCTGGGAGACATACGTCATAAAAAACCTCAAGTACCAACGGTGATGGACGAATATGTTTTAAGAAAACTATGTGTTACATAGGCCTCGGGTTATATATATTTATTTAATTTACTTTTATTGTGAGTTTGCAATACTTCTCTTTGCACGCCACATCCTTGCTGAGCACCATCCTCGCCTTTCTCCACCTCGCATTGTCAACAAACAGAGTTCTCCTCGCCCTTTCTTACTTCATCAAAGTATCCTCGTCCTACCACTTCTTCGATGAGCCCGACAGATAGAGTTCTCCTCGATTTTATCAACTTGTGTCGAGCTCGTCAACTGGTCATTTATTCTGCTTCGTCGGATAAAACATAGACATCACCTCGAAATTAGCTTGTCAAGATTCGATGCCGTGACTTCGTCTCAATTATTTATTACCTATATATATATATATATATATATATATCTAACAATTTTAAAACAGATTCTTATCCTTGCTTTGGAGTTACTTTTACTTTGGAGATAGTATTCTGGACTGGACATGGACTTTAGGACATTTTATTTATTTATTTATTTCTTATAGCTTCTTATTAAAAATCCAGAAGCTTGTCTTGTGATTTTAATTTTATTGTTTCAGAAATGGAGATTGCCAATGTTTAGAATACACCTCAAGGGACATCTTTCTCGGTTGCACAAGTAAAAGCCCCTATTGTGCCTGTTTCGGTTCCAATGAACCATGGAGAAAAACCAGAAAAATTCAATGGCTTGAATTTTAAAAGGTGACAACAGAAGATGTTGTTTTATCTAACTACGTTAAACCTTGCACGATTCCTGACCGAAGATGCTCCTACTCTGAAAGAGGATGAGCATGATGTTCAAGTGAGGGTTGCTCATGATACTTGGTAGCATTCTGATTTTTTGTGCAGGAATTATATCATGACTGAGATATATGACTCGCTATACAATGTGTATAGTGGAATGAAGACTACTAAATAATTATGGGATTCCTTGGACCACAAATACAAAACCGAGGATGCTGGTGCCAAGAAATTTATAGTGAGACCTTTCCTCAACTATAAAATGGTGGATTCTAAAATTATGGTTAGTCAAGTACAAGAGCTTCAAGTAATTCTCCATGAAATTCATGCTAAGGGGATAAACTTGAGTGAGACCTTCCAAGTAGCTGCTATTATTGAGAAGCTACCCCCTGGTTGGAAGGATTTCAAGAATTACCTTAAGCACAAGCAAAAGGAAATGAATATTGATGAGCTAATTGTTAGACTTTGAATCGAAGAAGACAATAGAAGCTCGAAAAAGAAGGGATATTTACCTTTGAAAGTGAAGGCAAACATTGTCGAGCATGGACAAAGTTCGAAGAAAAGGAAAAATAAAGCTGAAATTCCAGTGGTGGAGTTTCCAAAAAGAAATTCCAAGGAAAATGCTTTAATTGTGACATGGTGGGTCACAAATCCTCTAAATGCAGGTTGCCGAATAGGAAAAAGAAGAACCATGAAGTTAATATGGTTGATGATATCACAAAAGATGTCTCCGACATTAGCCTCGTTATTGTGATATCTGAGGTGAATCTGGTCAGGTCGAACTCGAAGGAATGGTGGATTGATATTGGTGCAACAAGGCATATATGCTCGAAACGAGAAATGTTCTCCACCTTCACTCCTAAGATTGGAGAAAAACTGTATATTGTCAATTCTGCCACTTCCGAGGTCCTCGGTAAAGGAAAAATGGTGTTGATGATGACATCTGAAAAAGAGTTGACTTTGAACAATATATTGTATGTGCCGGAAATATGCAAGAACCTAGTGTCTAGTTTGCTGCTCAATAAGCATGGATTCCACATGGTGTTCGAGTAAGATAAAGTTATTTTATCTAAAAATGGAATGTATGTGGGGAGAGGGTATGTACTTGATAGGCTATTTAAGCTCAATGTAATTGTAATCACTCACATGAATGGAAATACCTCTTCAATTTACTTGTTTGAGTCTTTCAATTTATGGTATGGTAGACTAGGACATGTTAATTATAATACCTTGAAAAAATTAATTAACTCAGACCACATACCTAAATTCCATATAAATTTAAAACATAAATTTGAAATTTGTGTTGAGGCAAAATTAATAAGATTATCTTTCCAATCAGTTGAAAGGAAAACTGAACCACTTGATTTAATTCACAGTGATATATGTGATTTAAAATTTGTACAAACAAGAGGTGGTAAAAAGTATTTTATCATGTTTTTTGATGATTTTACAAAATATTGTTATGTGTATTTGCTTAAAAGCAAGGACGAGACTATATAGAAATTTAAACTCTATAAAATTGAAGTTGAAAATCAACTCAATAGGAAGATTAAGGTGTTGAGGAGTGATCGTGGTGGTGAAAATGAAGCACCATTTGGTGAATTCTATGCACAACACGAAATTATACATGAAACTGCAACATCTTATTCACCTCAGTCAAATGATGTGGCTGAAAGGAAAAATTGTACCTTGAAAGAAATGATGAATACAATGTTGATAAGTTATGGGCTACCTTAGAAAATGTAGGGGGAAGCCATTTTGTCGGCTAATTACCTTTTAAATAAGGTATCCTGAAAGAAAAAAGACAAAACCCCTTATGAATTATAGAAAGGAAAAAAGCCTTCTTATAAATACATGTGAGTGTGGGGGTGTCTTGCGAAAGTAGTTGTACCTACACCTAAAAAGGTGAAGATAGGTCCAAAAACAGTTGATTGCATCTTCATAGGCTATGTACATAATAGTAGTTCTTATCGGTTTCTTGTGTATGAATCTAAATTTTTAGAAATATATAAAAATATAATAATAGAATCAAGAAATACATCATTCTTTGAACATGTATTTTCGTGTAAATCTTTAGAAGAGGCGAGTTCGTCTAAACAAACACAACCTTCATCCTCGCCAGAACGAGCACAGGGCTTGTCCTCGCTTGATTGAACACGGGGTTCGTCTTTGCCTAAACGAACATAAGGTTCGTCTATGCCTGAATGAACATAAGGTTCGTCCTCGCCTGAATGAACATAGGGTTCATCTTCGCTTGAACGAACACGGGGTTTGAGTGTGTCCTCGCTTGTACAAACCTAGAATTTGAGTTTGTCTAAATGAACACATGAGACTGTACAAGGAGATAGTCAGGACCAAGAACGAGGACATGAAAATGAAAATGAACCAAGAAGAAGTAAAAGAGCAAGAGTAGAAAAATCTTTTGATCCAAAATTTCTAACTTATTTGCAGTGAGCTCTTTGGAAGGTCCTTTGTGAAAAGAGGCTATTAAAAGTGAAGTTGATTCCATCATGCAAAATTATGCATGGGAATTAGTGGATTTACCTCCATGATGTAAACCACTAGGATCCAAGTGGATCTTCAAAAGGAAGATGAAATCATATGGTTCAATTGATAAGTATAAGGCTAGACTTATAATTAAAGGTTACAAACAAAAGGAAGGTCTAGATTACTTTGACACATATTCTCCTGTAACAAGGATAAATGTCATTAGGATGATAATTGCTATTGTTGTATTGCATAATCTTGAAATACATCAAATGGATGTGAAGAACGCTTTCCTAAATGGAGAATTGTATGAAGAAATCTACATGATACAACCTGAGGGTTTCATTGTCAAAGGGTAAGAAAAGAAGGTGTGTAGATTGATTAAGTCTTTGTATGGCTTAAAGCAAGCACCAAAACAATGGCATGAAAAATTTGATAGTGCTATGCTAGCAAATGGGTTCAAAATCAATGAATGTGACAAGTGCATCTATGTCAAAGACACTAGTGATGGCTATGTCATACTGTGTTTATATGTTGATGACATGCTCATTGTAGGTAGTAATGAAAAAATTATCAAGTCTACTAAGAATATGTTAAATTCAAGGTTTGACATGAAGGATATAAGACTAGCAAATGTGATCTTGGGAATAAAAATCTCAAGAAGGTCAGACAGACTCACATTAAGTCAAACACACTATGTGGACAAAATACTTGAGAAATTCAATAAGAATTATTCAAGTATGGCTAGAACCCCATTATACTTGAGTCTCCATTTATCCAAGAATAGAGGTGAGAGTATATCTCAAGTGGAATATGCTAGAGTGATAGGTAGTCTCATGTACTTAATGAACTGTATAAGACCAGATATTGCTTACACGGTAAGTAAACTGAGTCGATACATGAGTAACTAAGAATTGACCACTGGAAGGGGATAGTAAGAGTACTTAATAGCAAGAGTACTTAGGCACTCACACTATACTCATAATTATGGGCTGCATTATACTAGATATCCAGCTATCATAAAAGGCTATAGTGATGCAAACTGGATCTTTGATATTAAAGACTCAAAGTCTACTAGTGGATATGTGTTCTCACTAGCAGGTGCAACTGTGGCTTAAAAATCCTCTAAACAAATTGATATAGCCAGATCCATAATGGAATATGAGTTTATTGCCTTGGACAAATGTGGCAAGGAAGCTAAATGACTTCGTCATTTTTTAGAGGATATTCCAAAATGGGAAAGGCCCGTGCCACCAATTTGCATTCGTTGTGATAATCAATCTGCAATTGGAATGGCACAAAGTAATATGTATAATAGTAAGTCAAGACATATACATTGTAGACATAATACCATTAAACAACTACTCTCAACTAGAATTATCAATATTGATTATGTAAAATCAAAGGATAATATTACAGATCCGCTAACCAAAGGGTTAAACAAAGAGTTAATTGATAAGTCATCAAAGGGAATGAGACTAAAGCCCATGAAGGAATAAGTTAGTGCAAAGGAAACACAACCTAGTTGACTGGAGATCCAAAGATCTAGGTTCAAAGGGATAACCTAATTATAAAACTTAGTTAGATCATTGTGGGGGTTATACTCTTGTTCATTCCTATGATGAAAATAGTGATGGTCGTAAGGAAGAGGATAAGCAATGCTTTTAATGATCCTATTACTTCAAAATTCTGAGCGGAGTAATGCTAGTATTGAAGAGATCACCTATGTGAGAGAGAAGTGGAATCTTTTAGAAAGGAATTGTGGGGCTCAATTCTTAGAAACTCTCACAGAACCAGGCGTATGTTCATGGCAAAAATGTACATAATTGTGTTAAGTGAAGTTCTTGTGCGAAGTATATCATCATTTACACAAATAGAAGAACAATTCAAAGATATCATATCTACTGGTCAACTAGTAAAGTAAATAAACTTTCAAAAGGGAAGGTTCAAAGGATTATACCTACCTATCCTATGCAGGAGTTGTCCAACAAATTTATTACCAGAAGTTTGTTTTGTGTTTTATCAATTTCCATTCATGTAGGGGATTGTTAGAAAAAATATTTTAAAAATATTGATTAATTACTTTGTAATTAATTGTTAGAAAAAAAGTTTTTATATATTGAATGAAAAATTGATTATTTCCATTAATAAATTTGTAATTAATTTCTTTGTAACAATCTTTTTAAATGCTCATAACTTTAATTGTTCCTTTTCATTATCTATATACAGAGATTCTGAATAGTGTTAAAGGTGATGTGATCCTTAATTATATTGAATTGAGACCCAACATCAATCCACAAGAAATCATCCCAAAAAAGTCTAAAACAGGTTTAAACATTATAAAGGAAATAACTTTAGATCCTTTTGATGTGATTAACACAAACTTTAGGTATATTAAACCTAAAACCCTTGTTATATTCACTCAATCAAACCTAAAGTATTTTAAAAAAAGAAAGATATAGACGCCACACCCTAAAGTAGATAAGAAGGAGGGTGATAAGTCTTAGTAAAAAAAACTAACGTCACAATAATAATTGATAAGTTGGGTGATTGCCACAAACAACATGTTTGATAAGATCTAAAACGTTCATTGAGAACAAAGAGATTCCACTCTTAATATTATTAATTCATGAGCAAAGCTATTTTTATCTTTAGAGATACATACCTATATATAGAGAAAATAATTAAACCCTAGAACAAATCAGAAAAGGAAAAATACTAACAATTCCTAATAAGGAAAACAACTAATCCAAGTCAAACTTGGAAATTGATTACTAAATTAAATCTAAACAAAACCTAAGCAAATTTGGGCTTATAAAATAAGATAAATAAAGTCTAATAATGTGCGCTTATTAATAATAAATAATCCAGCCCATTACATAACAAAATGAAAACCTAAATAAACATAAGCTGAAATTTTAATAAGAATTCAGATTTCCAATAGCAGTAAATTGCGTCCCAATTTCAGCCTTGATAATGACATAATTAACTTAATCCCAAAACATAAACATTGTATCCCTAGATGTTAGCTTTCCAATTCATTTTGAATCGCCTCAATCCGAGTCTTGTAGAGAAATTTATGGCCAAAATAATGTAGACTACTCTATAGGTGCGAACTCAAATCCTAATGCTGCCATGATTCTCATCAAAAGGTGTGTCAAAAACATCTAAATCTCTATATATTCAGAATTTTTTTTTGTCTGGTGATAAGTTCAAACACAATTCTAGTTCGTGGAGAAATGATTTTATGATGCTCAAAATCGCTTGTATACTCGTTGTATCCTAGGAGACAAATGTCATAAACAACCTCAAATACCAACGATGAGGGACAAATCTATTTTAAGGAAACTGTGTGTTACACAGGCCTCAAGTTATATATATTTGTTTAATTTACTTTTATTATGAGTTTTCAATACTTCTCTTTGCACGCCACATCCTTGTTGAGCACCACCTTGCCTCTCTCCACCTCGCTTTGTCAATAGACAGAGTTCTCCTCACCCTTTCTTGCTTCATCAAAGTCTCCTCACCCTACCACTTCTTCTACGAGCCCGATAGATAGAGTTCTCCTCAGTTTCATCAACTTGTGTCGAGCTCGTCAATTGGTCCTTTATTTTGCTTCGTCGAACAAAATAGAGACATCACCTCAAAATTAGCTTGTCGAGATTTGATGTTGTGACTTGGTCTCAATTATTTATTACCTAGATATAATATATATATTTATCTAACATCGCCATCATAGCAAGCTAAAAAGAGCAGGAGAGGACCTAGGCTCAGAAGCTCGCAATACAAAGGTGCCACCTTCTATAGGAGGACTGGCTGACATGAATGGCCTATCTAGTTTTGTATATATATGTATTTTTTTTTTATATTTCTTTTGTTTAATTAATTGAATTCTCTTTTGGTTTTGTTAAATTTTGATGGGTTTGACTTGATGGTTGAATTTTGTTTTATAAGTTTGTTTATTGGAAGTCAAATTAGTTGATGTAATGGTGAGAGATGAGAATTGCAAAATAGATAGAGAGAGTTTAGATAGAGAGATTTAGAGAGTTAAGGTTTGTTTAGCTTTTTGATTCTTAATTACTGTTCTTAATGAAATGAAGACGTTTAATGCTTGGGTTTCTTTTTTTTTGTTATTATTTTTTTTTCATTTTCTTAACTGTGTCTGACATGGATTTGTTTGTAATAAAAAATTGCCATGTCAACATAGGCAACCGAAAATTTGACACCGATGTAAAAATTGCCAAAATTAGATAGATTAATATCCGATTTGCCAAAATTGAAAGTTCGTACTGAAATTACAAATTTCGTGATAGTGTATACTTTTTTGTAATTAAGCCTATTATTTGCATTGTAATTAACCTCAATATTTAAGATTATGTTAAAATTAAATGAACAACAGAATAAGAAGCAATAAAAGAATTTCAAATAAATGAAACATCCTATTGATTTTCGACTCTTCTAATCTAAAACTATGATACCACTTTTGTCACGACTCAAATCTAGGGTCATGACCAACGTGCAGTTATATCAGGGTCCAACCACACAAGCCTAAGAAATACCTAACTAATTAACCTATTAAGATCACTTAAGCTCATTTTAATTCCAATTAAACATGAATCTTATTTCATGTAACTGATAAGTCTAGCTAAGAGGAAGATAAAAATTCAAATTTACAATTACAATCTATAATTCAAACGAATATCTAATTCAGAGTAAATAAACATTTAACTTCAAACTAGTTAATTTACAAATAGGGTTTGGACATAAGTTTCATTCTGAAATAGAGATCATCTATAGTGTCATCTTAAAATGACCATAAAACTTTGGTTTGGCAAAGAAGAAAATAAGAGAGGAAGAAAGCCTTGCCAATATAAGACTACAGACTTGCAAGAGAAATTGAAATTTGAAGGAGTGAGCAAATCACATGCTCAATGAGACATTATATGAGGCAGGGAACCTCCTAAACTCTTAACCATACAAATAACTTATAGTGAAGCATATAGAAAATTCAAACTTATCAAATAATGATAGTTTAATAAAAATCAAGTAGAAAATATGTAAAGTCAATTAATCAAATATAGTAGCCAATAAGAAACATTTAGAATGTCAAGTAAATGAACAAATAATCAAGCATTCAAATATTTGGGGAAGACTAAGACAAAACCAATAATTAAACCTTATAAGGCATTAGCCCATCCAAATATCAAGTAACCATACAAGGATACTATAAAGTATACACCAGATCATTCTTACACAGACTCTGTTCACATATCATATAAGGCCATTGGCCCAACTCAATTATCATATACAAATAATCCCAGGTGCACCTTAGGGGTTCAAGTCATTGTCTTACCCCAAAACAAAATTAACATATAGAAAATAATATAATAAATTATAGGTTTATTAAGTTAATATATGCTTTTAACGTGCAATTTAACAAAACAAAATCATAAAAGTCAAAACCATTTACACATAATAAAATAAATACATATAACAATTCAACTAAAAATACTTTAACAATTAATAAGCAAAAGACCTTATAGTTGTTCGTCGACTTATAAACAAACAAGCATATAGTATATATATCACACAAATTCATTCAACCACTTAACCACATTTAAGTTATAGTTAACTTTTATAATCCCTCACTTGATGCCAAACAATTATGACCAAAGCAGCTCTCCTATCAAGCCACCTAACTACCAAACCATTACTTGAATATGCACACATTATGATCCTAATTTATGTAATAAAAATATAATTTAAATAGAAAAATATAATACCAAAGACTTATATAATGCTTATATATGAAATTTAACTTAAAGTCCAAGTTTTCTCCAATAAATTTATTCTGGCAGCAAAGACGTTTTCTATTTCAGAGCACCATAACCTAATCCAAATTAATTCAAATTTTAACACACTTGAACCCAAGTTTGACCTTCTATCATCACCTCTGTTATGCCCAGGGTTATAATCTTGTCTCTTATTGTTATACCTATCATCATTTCGGTAATTATTATAAATATAAGGAGGATTATTACATGTATTATCTCACCCAGCTGGTGGAGGATCTCTTTGTGCATATCGGTCAGCCCCATCTCTCTCATCTCGGCACAATAAATTGACATCACCATACCTTGGCTGTTCCCTCTAATTGTTAGGGACATTTCTCCTGTATTGGTCGACAAAGTTCCTTCATCTAGCCATATCCTCGTTTCTTCCCTCCATGAATTCAATGAAGCGAGCCAATGCTGTGGTGAACCGATCTAAATATATGTCAATAATCATTTGTAATGTTTGATTCTCATATACCAAAGTCCTCATTACAATAGTAATCTGGTCAATCATACCCATATAAAGGACATTATTCTCTCAGGCCACTCCATCAACAATAGGTCGTTGGTCGACTGTGCTCAAAGTGGGTGGCCTCGATAGCACCCTTACCCAAATTGTATTCGGGGTCATTAGTTTGGGAGTTCTAGTTTCCAGCTTCCTCGGGTGTAACACCCATGATTTGTATTGATATGTTGTATGTTTGAATTATGTATACGTTGTGTATTGTATATATGTTTTCATTTGAGATTTGATTTGTATGGATTGTTTGAGTTTCAGTGCTGATTTTGAACCTTAGATGTATTGTTTATGTTGGAATGGAGCTTTTGGGATGAATTTTTGGTTGTATATTGTATGTTGGATTGAGTTTGTGTGAGTTTGGTAAGATTGGACAAGAGAATAAGGAAGTTTTTGGTTCTGATTGAAAGTCACGACCGTGACTTTAGAGGTCACACCCGTGACTTATAGTTGCTATAGAGAATTTCGGTTCTGTGACTTTGAAGGTCACGACCGCAACCTTTCTGGGACTTTAAATAGCGAGGCCGACTCTGTTTTCTCTTATTTTTTACCTAACTCATTTCTTTCAGTTTTTCCTGACCCCAAACCCCCATCAAAGCTTCATTAATGCTTCTTGAAGGTCAAGATTCATTAAATTAACTCAAGGAATCAAATAATACTTAAGATCTAAGTGGATTTCTTCTTAAATTTTTGGAAGATTTGGTTTTGATTTAAAGGAGACATTTCAAGGTAATGTCTAATCCTTCATTAATTCTTATGGGCTTTATTGTTAGGTTGTTTTAACATCTTCATTGAGTTGGATAGAAGTGGTTAAGACTATTTATTGCTTTGATTTTGTCATGGATTAATTGTTAGATTATTTAGTTAGAACCTTAGAATTTGTTCTTGAAAGAATAAGTTCAATGCTTGATATTTTGAGATGTTATTGTTATTGAGTTATTCTTTCAATTGAATTGGAGAATTCAACCTTAGGGTTAGAATTTTGTGAGCTTAGATTGATTGTTTTGTTGGCCACTTTTGTGTAGGCCAAGTTTTTGAGGATTTCCAACCAAGATAAAATGTTTGAACTTGGATTGGAGCTTAATTGCATTTGAGGCGAGTTATGAATTATATTTATGCATGTTAATTACCTTGAAGGGAATCTTTCTTCATTGATCCTTTGAACACAAGTTTGATTGAATAGTCAATCTTCTTATTTGTTAATCTTGTTATCGATATTGTTATTATTAATGCTATTATTCTTAAATAGCAAATTGATTCATTAATGTTGAAATCATTGAAACCCCTTTGATTGAATTGATGGCCATTTGGGCTAATTGTTATTGATATTGTATCTACCAAGCTTTGACCTAGCTAAACCATTTGTAATAGAATGCCTCTACTAATGGGGGATAAATTATTAGACAGTGTGCACCGGTAACTCAAATGATAGAGTCTAATATATCAGTGTTCTACCTAGAGAGGACTATGTGCTCTAGGTGTATACTTGGCCAGGTATGCATTAAAAAGGGAGAAGTTACTGCCCTTAATGCTTGTTATGGATGTTTATGGGAATTGTGGTTTCTTCCCACCCATTTGCACTCTAATTTGATTTGGACTGTTTGTTATTGTTCTATTGGAATTTGATTTTATTTTGGTGACATTCATTATAGGCACATCATTGTTATTGTTATAACCCAATTAATATTTATTATCCTCATTGATATTCAACTGTTGAATTCTTTATTGCTATCTTTTGAGAAACCCGCAAGTATAAATATACTTCATAATCTCATTAATTTGAAAGCTTACCCCTTTTCAATTGTGGTTTTCAGGTTCTATAGTTGAGGATGATATATTTGTTGGTGATAGAGCTTTTTGATCTCTTCTCCATAAGAAGTTATTTGTGATGTATAGTTTTAGACTTATATCTATATATATTGTAGTAATGTGAACGTTTCATTCTATAGTTGCTCCGTAATAAACTCTTGGAGAGTATTAACTTAGATAGAATGATTTTCCTTTGTGATTTGATTATAGATGTATTGATTTTGCCTTTGTTCATTATGGATGATAACATGAGATTTTGATCATTGATCCATAGTGAACATTGGAAACTGATGTAATTATTGATATGTTCCATGTAATGAATGATGGATATTGTTATGAATGATTATTAGACTATTTGTAAGTTTGTTGACTGATGATTCAAGTTATTCGTTCAGATGGTTCTATGGGTGGTTGGTGGTCTTAAACCTACCCACACCCTATGACTATCACACCATTGGAGTTGGGGTGTGACATCGGGGAAAAGCAAATCTCTTACTCTCTCGGGGTCATCCAGAAGTATCCCTGCCCTAGGCTGGATTCCAATGTTCAAAGGTGGTCAATCCAAGGTTTTCTTTAATTGCGAAGCCAGAGAAGGTTGGATTCCAGTAGTTGATGTACGATCTTCAATGTTACTAATCTTGTTCTCTGACTTACCAGTAGTCCGATCACCAATGGTATCTTCAATACTAGACATCTTCCTTACTAAAAAAAAAGTCCCACTGGACATGCCGAAAAAATGTTAACCCTAAAAAGATATGAGCATATTAATTAAGATTAATTCTTTAGATTATTTCAATTGGGTCTTTTGTTTTAGTACTGCTAATACTAGGTTTATAGGGATCTTGTGCAATAAAATAACCTAATCTAAGGTATATAGGCGTCAAATGTCGTCAACAATTAATTAGGGATTTGTGCAAAGGAAAAGTAACCTGAATTTTCTGGTATATGCGTCCAGCGCCATCAACTTTCATTCAAGGATCTGATATATAGGCTGTAAGGAGCCGTCAATCAAAGGATTGGATATTTAGGTAAAGCTGTCAATCCTAGAGTGACCACACAAGTCTGGAGCAAAATTTGATACTTTATTGAAATGAGTGATAAAAATACAGATTGATTACAAGACTATTAATTTATAGGGATTTACAGGGGTTCTAAAGAAATTACAAGCCTAAAACCCTAATTATTTACGGACTTCCTAAAGAGTATAAGAATTACACCTCAAAATGAGCTCATTATATATAAATGGGCCTAATAGTAACTGAACTATACAAGGGTTTGATGCATCCTGGTCTAATAGGGCATTTGAGCTCAGTACCATTTTGGGCTGACATTAACACTTTCGATTCTATTACAAGTAAAACATAGGGTAAATTGCCATATGGGTCACTAAACTATAGGCATTGTTTCAAATTGGTCACTAACTGGTAAATTTTCTCAGATTTGTCACTAAACTTTAAAAAATGTATCAATATATAGTCACCTAGCACAATCGAACCAAAATTTCGATCAGGAGGCTGACGTGGCATAACATGTCAGCAGGGTGGACCAGTCAACCTAACACATTGTGAGGCATCGCCTGAGCACCCTAGGTCTGGTCCGCTAAGGAATTAGAAATGCTCTTTCGGGTCCGATCTCACGATTGGAAGCAGCTATCACTTCGTTTGGTGAATTGATTTGATTTTTGAAAGGATTCAAGAGTCGTCACCCTAATTTATTTAAATGGAAAAATTAAGGAAAAATCCAAAATTGACTCAAATTCATTAATTTCTGATTAATTTACCCAAAGATAAAGTTACTAGCCTTCGAACCAGGTTGAGCTCGGGGACTAGGTTATTGGTTTTTTAATAATCTAAATTTAGCTCCTAAGTTTGATTTGACTTGAAAAATTGATTTCATGGATAACAGATATTAATGGCGATTTGTGATCATGGCATAATTATGGATGCATGAAAAATAAAGAGCAAGTAAATTTTTTTTTTCCTAATAAGAGCAAGTAATTAAACATCCACAAGTAAATGAGAGTCCTCTAGCCATTTTGGGTACTGGAGAAATCACAAGGTCGCTCCTTTACTCCAAAATAATTAACTTAATTATAATGGAATACAAATATTTACAAATTAGAGGGGAAAATGATTGATTGGGGATTTGGATTTGAGGCTTGGAGTTAAATTCCAAGCGTGCCTATATACTCCATTGGATGGGGATCAAAACTCACGTAGTTCATTCAACTGTGAGGTGGAGGGGTTTATGAATTGATCTGATTGATTTGATTTGATTTGGTGGGATTTTGGAGTTGGTGAGAGAAGATATTGTACCTTTTCTTTGGGAGACTTTGAGTGGGTGGAGTGTTTTTTTCGGACTGAAGTTCTATTTTATCAGAGTCAGAATGTGGGGAATCCTACTCAAGGAAAGTGAATTAAGTAAGATTAACCCAAGGAGGATAAGATGGTGGATTGGATTAAATTAACCCTAAAGGAGATTAATTTGACAGATTGATTACTTAATTAAAAAAAATTAATTAATTAATTAATTAATATGATTAATTAACCTAAAATTAATTAAAATAAAAAAATTAATTAATTTAGGAGCTATTCCTTGAGAGTATGAGAGATTAATTAGAGAGAGAAAGAGAGAGAGAGAAGCAACTGGATAGCCAATTTACACTAGCTTGAGGGGTGATTTGAAATAGTGGGGGTAGTGGCTTATTTATAGGTAAAATGAGGTGGGGGTAGTTTAGGAAGAGGAAATGTGAAAAGACTAGAAGGGTATGGCTGTTTGGGGGTGAAAAATCAGGTTGGAAAAGGCAAAAATGAAATTTCATTGCACAGGGGGACCAGCCAGCGGAAAAGCCGAAGGCTCCCTTGGACAGTCGGCGGACTCGCTGGAGCTCTACGCAGAGCCTCTGGTCTTCCCAACGGCTATCGCCGGGATGGTCAGCGGCTTCACCGGAGGTCTGCGTGGCTTTGATTCTGGCAAACATGGTAGCAGACTGTTATGAACAAATATGTACATTTTTAGGATGTTATTTAGATTAATTTTATTTATCTCTAATTACTTTTTAGTTGTTTTTATGTGTTTTAAAGTTAATTTCAAGCGTAGGGTTATTTTGGAATGAAAATAAAGGAAATGAGGCTGAACAAAAGGCTTTGAAGTTAGCATGGTCGTGCAGATAATGGCGAACGGCCGTGCAAATCAATTTGGATTTTGTGTCTCAAGGAAAAGGAGCGAAAAGTGATGTTTTAATGTTGCATAGCCGTGCAACATAATGTACATGGCCGTGCGCTGTCTGACGAATCCAAATCGTGAATTTCTATTCTTTTCGGGGTTTTTTAGTTGTTGGGCTCAAGAAGGGTATTTCCTAACTCTTGTAACCCATAAGATATAATGGAATAGGTAGAGCTTGAAGAAGGGGGGACAAACAATTCTAGTAGCCGCCAGGCTCTAGGTTGAGGCAACAAGCAATCATCATGCACCAAACCTTTAGATTTTCATTTATTTTCTTTTCTTTAATTCTTTTGTAATCAAGATTGTGTGAGGTTTAGTTTTAGTTTTTGGAGGAGAAACACTTTTGAAGATAGTGACAACTCTTCAAGGGATTTCTTCTAGGGTTTTGTTTTCTCAACTCTATTTTTATTTAATTTCATTTATATTGCATTAATCACATGAATATGAAT